>JAULCD010160913.1:0-16946 GCA_032361085.1 Calliostoma canaliculatum
AATATATATACATTGGCTTATGACTGTCCACTCCAGTTCTAAATCGAGCCCTGCGCTCTGACAGTCATAAGCCTATGATTAGAAGCAACTCCACAATACATTGTTTTAAAAATCGCTTACGATCAACTTAGCCTAAAATCGCTTTGAGGAACGAGACCCTGGGCACAACAGTTGACTGGTAAGTCAATGCTACTTTCCAGGTTACTACTGTCCATATGGCTCGCTGCCCCAGCCGTGTCCACCCGGCACGTACAACAACAAGACACAGATGACGGAGAGCTCTCAGTGCATCGACTGTCCACCTGGCTCGTACTGTGCAGGCAATGGCAATGTGAACCCTACAGGTCAGACCGGAAACTTATAACATATCATAAACTTTTAAAGGTTTACGAAAACAGTTACTGTAAATCATTAAATAAATGCGACCTGGAATTTATGCAAGGGACTGATAGCAGACGAAAATGTGACGTGAATTAAATGTGACCATCCAAATGCGAAGTTAATGGGGCGACAAAGCCAAACAAAAATGCAACATGAAATTAATGCGAGCTCAAGTAGGGCGCATTTTCGTATTAATTTCATGCTGGCAATAATTTTGTGATTTACAGTAATTTATTTGTATCTTTTATTATATTCACCTGATGCAGGAGCATCATCGTGAACATATGCACAAATAAGTTGACATTAACAAATCCTGAGTTATATTATATTAATTCACCATTTCTTCCAATTTAAGAAAAAATAACATGATATAAATATAATAGATACCATGAAAACCTGTACATTTGTTATAACATGGATTAGATCATGCTTCATTTGTCTGTGGCCATACTGTAACTGTCTGATCTGGCAGTTATAACCCGGACGGAACTACTTTCACATAGTCTGTTTCATTTCGGACTCTGACTGCCCAGGGATAGAAATTGGCACTAGTCCTACGGCCGGAGCCAAAGTGCCCAATGGTTAAGGTATCCTGAGGACTAGTAGAATATTCCAATTTCTGGGTACTTTTGTATATGTTATCATTATCAGGACTAGTGAATGGAAACAGTTAGTTTCTATCACTGTAAGCACAAGTCACTGCCTAGAAGCCAGTGTCTCAGACGACGAAATGAAAAGAGACCTTGACCAATTGCCATGAACGCCAGTCGTCTTTCACCACTTGGCAGCACAAACCCGAACGAAAGACACCAATGTCCTGCCACTGCAGTGCTTCAGAAAGCTTCGACTTTCTATTTGGTGCAAGAGTGTGCCACAAAAATATCGCACACGGTTATTTGAACAAGATTTTCAAATCTAAGCTTCTGTCCTTTGGGAAGTCGCTGATCATTCGAGTTCGAAAATTACAAAGAAAATGGGTGCGGTACAGATTCGGGAAGAAAGAAATCTTGACTGCAACTGAAGGAAAATAGGAACAACTTATTATTAAGCACGAGTTGAGGGAGAGACAATCCGATGAGACCAATATTGGTACAGGTGGAAATCCTGCTGTGAAGAAAAAAACAGACCAAGGGCCACGTTTTATGGAGACGTCATAATTTCACGACGTCCCAAACCATGTCACTTGGTTAATGGATTTGGTCTACAAATTCAAAAAATACTTGTAAACTGTGCACTTTCCAAAGTAAAACAAGTTTTTCTTTGGAAAGTGTACAGTTTACAAAGATTTTTTGCATTTGTAGACCAAATCGATTAAGCCAGTGACATGGTTTACGACGTCGTAAAGTTATGACGTCTTTGTTAAAAGAGGGCGAGATCCATTGTATTAACCAGGCTTCAGTTTTCCAGCATCCTCTTAAGGTTATCAGCTCTCTGTCAAATTGGCTAAAAATACACACTGGACCAATGGGTTTGGTTTACAAATGTCAAAACCGTTGTAAACTGTGCACTTTCCAAAGAAAAACTTGTTTGTTTTGTAAACTAATTCCCTTGTCCCAGAGATGTTACGGCAGTTTATGGAACATTTTAACAGCACTTTGGGGTCATTTTTCGTCTAAACGCAACCGTCTGTAAAAACGTGCAGCGCAGGAATCTACGTTTAAGCAAACAGGCCGATTTGCTGAATGGGTAAAAATATACATTAACTGCTGTTCATGCAGTTATAACGGCAGTAGAGGCGGTTAAAGAATACCAAGACTGAATGCAGACAATTTTCGTTAAGAAGACTAAGAGGGACAACCCAAGCACATCCGGCTGCGACACCTCCCAGACGCTACTACCACAGCCACGTCTACAGGTACGCATAATTTCAGATCAAACGGTACGCAACAGCGTCAACGTCATGTCATTTCGCGCCAACAGGTGCTAGATAAGCACGCACAAGGTGGAGAAATGAACTGTTTTCTTTTGGTCCCGTTTCTCACTCACACGTGTTGATGGGTGCGCACGTATCTACAGAACGTTACACCCCCAACTGTGTGCAACAGATTGTCCCGTTTGGCGGCGGGAGTGTCATGGTATGAGCCGGAATTCATCACGGTGGTAGGATGTGACGGGTGCATTGGTAGCTGTGAGTCACAGAGACTTGATCCTACAGCCTTACATTCTTCCTCACATCAACGTTTATGGTGGACAGTTTCAGCAGGACAACGCTCGAGTGCATATTGCACGTGTTAGTCAGGACTTCTTATAGCACAACATCAATATATTACCTTAGCATTTGTGGGACGAATTGGATCCACTCATGCGCAGAAGGAATCACCCGCCCCAAACACTTCTGGTGCTTCTTGATGCACTTCCGCATGAATAGCAGCACATACCACAGCGTGTTATTGACAACGTGATTACTCGCCGTTAATGGCTGTAATATTGCCCAAACGGCGCTAAACAACAACTCACTCACTCACTCACAACGTGATTACATCTATGGGTTGTCTGTGTCAAGCGACCAAACGAGTGATAACACTGTGATGACTACCCATTTGTCTTGCATTGGCTCTGCATGACATGCCAACTTCTTCCATGCCTGTCACTTGCCATCTGTCAGCGTTCGTTAACTGTCTCCTCACCATGGCTGATTTTCAACTTTTACAGTGAAAGGTGCATCTCACAAGAGCAAAATAGAACCACGTGTCTGAGTTTAAGTTTCACTATTTATAGGGTAGGGGAACTGCAGCAACACGCTTTCCTTGTGGTATCCGGGTAGATTTAGGTTTATGAAAGTAATTTCAAAAGCCATTTACATGTGTTTTGATGAAGCATTTCTCCCCAAAATTTAAACAGATATCGTGTAACAACATTTACCTGGAATTGAAGGTATTTGCATTGTACCAACAGCAACGAGGACATCTGTAAATGAACATATATGGGTAAGAAAAATGTTTTTTTAAATATGCTAAAAATGTTAAGAAGTTTAAGGTGATAAAATCTTTTAACAGCTTTTTATTATTTAAAGTTATACTTTTACTCATGGCTAAATAATTTGAAAAGAATAATGTGCACTATTTAACCTATTTAAACAACAAAAATGCATGCTTTAGTCTCAGGGCATATTTTCCTCCTTAATCAGGGGACTTCACCTGATCCTGATGAAGGAGTAAGCACATACCCCGAAACGTCGTGAACTTACGAACGAAGTAAAAGTTGACATCCAAAATATCCTGAACTATCTACCATCACGTCTAAATGTCCCTGAAGGATTAACCCATTGAAAACAACAACACAAAATGCATTAGTTTACCAACAATCCAGGTATGCAGGTAACGGCGTATTTTCCAGCCAGTCTGAAACAGTATGACTAAAGTGAGGCACATAATACAATAATTTAATCATTATGTTGATACAGTTTGAGACTATACATAAACTTGACTCGGTAACTATATATATTTGAATATAACAAGGTTACTTAATAGTTGTCAACTTCTGTGTTGTCTTTTTACAACGATTTCGGTGTAGACAGTAACAATCATATGAATTACTAAGCATATAAGGTTTCAGCTGCAGTATATGATATAATGACTAGTAAGTGTCGGCATCTTTGTTGTAGGCAAGGTCAGGTAATCGGAACCAAAACTTTTTTTTCTTATTTGGCCTAATAGATTTTCAAGATTATATTTAGATTTGAATATGGACAATGAAACAGACAAAATTTAAACTTTGTGCTCAAATGGTTAACGATGGGGGTTACTCGATTTTCATGACTTACTAAACTAACACCTGGAACCTAATTAAACGCCACTGAAACAAATATGACACAGAATTATGAATACAAAAATAAACAAACTAAGATTATTTATCAGACAATATGGTCCTTCCCTTATACCACCCCACTGATAATGCTACGATCAATGCGATTGATGTTGCATGTACTTAATGTGAAGCACAATACCCTTGAATTTTCTGAAATCAAGTATGGTTTTTACCATTGCACACCTTGAAAGTTACACGTTTCTTGACAAAGACTGTCTGATCATTGTAAAACACCATCATGCCACGTCGTAAACTGTCAGAAGCTTTAAGATGGCAGGTTATTGAAATGAGTAATGCAAGATTGTCTTTTAAGGAAATTGGACGGCAGCTTGGACGTCACCAATGCATAATTGCAAAATTACTGCAAAAATACCGTGTAACAAATGAAACTCAGCCTCGAAAGACATCCAGGCTGTAAGATGCAGCGTAATTACGGCTTGTAAGGCGACGTCCGTTTGACAACGCTATCAAACGTCCACTGTTAACACGGGAACACAGTCCAGCTCGTCAGAATTGAAACATTTCATCATGGAGGAGGGTTTATTATTATTAGGAAAGCCGGTTTTTTTGACACATGATTGACGGGCGTACATGTGCTCGGTGGCACCCGAATATAGCCATGGCCGAACGCAACATTCTTGAAAACCATTTTGTTTGGTGGTGAGTCCGTAATAGTGTGGGGTTGTGTATCTTTCTCATGTAAACTGGACTTGATCAGTGTGCATGGCACTGTTAACGGGCTTCGATATCATCATGATATCTTTGAGACAGCAGTTATTTCCTATTTTGATAACCATCTATTGGCCACAGGACCCCATAGATCACTTGCTGTCCGCGAATGTTTACGCTAGAATGTGATTAGGACATTTCCTTGGCCAGCACGAAATCCAGGTATTAATCCCACAGAGCATCTTTAGGACATTTTAGGCCGTCAAGTTCGAGAAAGAGACTTAACATTTACGTAAACTCGATGCTGCTTTACATGAGGACTGGGCTAAAATACCTCAATGTGAAGTGCAACGTTTGTTTTTTGTGAATGAGGAAGCGTATGGCTGACGTCACTCGTGTACAAGGAGAATACACCACATATTGACATGAACTGTGTTTTGGGCTTCTTTAGACATTGTGCAAAGGTTTGCACTGATTCAAATTTGATGCAACCACTTGATGCAAATTACGTATCTTTTTTAAATGTCACCATTTAAAAATAACATTTATCAGTATGCTTCAAACTCATGTTTTGTCTGTAATTAGTGTTCCTTTTAAGCAGTGAACGACACTAACCACATGCATGTAAAATGATTTTTTTTCTCGGTAGGTTGCAACAAGGTTGACTCAAGCATATAAATATAGGTGGCTCTTAATTAAGTTACAGGTGTATATGTTAGATGGCCAACTGGTTTTTTTACAAGTGCACAGTATAAAATGGATCTAAGCATTTATAAACCAAAATCGTGTGCTAAGATAGATGGATTGTAAATTTAAAATAGCTTATTTATTTGGGTTTATTTGGCGAATTAAGCTTTAGACGCCGACAGACTTGTTAACAGACAGTGTGACAGCTACAGAACTGTGAATTACGTCAGCTAAACATACCTTGAAATCAAAGGGTCTTGGCCGGTCATCAACAATAGATAGTCCATATTCATAAAAAGTGCGGCACATGGAAGAAACAGGAACACGTTGATAATAAAAGCTGAAAGTAATGTGGTAACTTTATTCGGCTATTTAAGTCAGACAGACAGACAGACCGACAGACAGACAGAACAGACAGACAGACAGACAGAAATGTTATCGTTTAGCGTATCTTAAGCAAAACTCCTAAAAATAGAAAAGAAAATATACGTCTAAATGCCCATAAAATTTTAGGGTAATTTTTGTAAACTATTTTGTTTTGCATTGTGTTTACCAAAATGACTACTTACCTTTTTGAAGTATTATTCCAAGATGTTTCCTATTTTTACTGCCATACGTCTGTGATATAATATAGTAAACGTATTATCAAAATAATGTTATTATTCACAATGAAGCAGACTGGTTTATTACATTAGTGTTTGTTTTTTCCAGAAATAAGACATGACATAATGTTTACAAAATCTATCTTAACCCTTAGTCTCATGTTCTACACCCAAACAATGTATTCATTCAAAAGTTAGTGCTATGAACTAATAAATGTTAAGGCCGTGCATTGCTCCACATTTTGTATTGTGATATAATGCGATGCACTTCTATATATTGTAATACATATTGCAATATATCGCGAAAGAAAAAACAACTTGGCTTTTTTTTACCGTTTTATATTTTTCATATTTTTATGTCCAAATTCCATTTCTAATTTGGCTATTAAAAACCTATCCTGTGATAATTTGTTTAAAAGAGCTTCGAAAGAGGCTCTTTTAAACAAATTATCACAGGATAGGTTTTCAACAGCACAATCTAGTTACAGTTTTAAGTTTAACTAAAATTAATTCGGCATTGTATCGGTTAAGGTTTCACTTTCAATTTATACAAAATGAAAATACAAGATACAATTTTTAAAAACAAACCATGATCATCAGTATACCGGTACATCACAAACGTATCGCTATACGTACCTGTTTCAGTTCGTATTGCGGTTTACCGGTAATACCTTGCAGCCCTGCTCAGTTGTATTAAATATTCAAGGACTATTGGAAACTGTGAATTGCATTTGAAGTGTAGTAATACACAAATATACCAGTACATTTTTATAGATTACAATATAGGCAAATATCCCTGGAATTCACAGAATAACAACTACGTTATAAGATGTCGTGACAATATAAATACCTGTGTTATATAAAGTGATTTAGTCCATGATATTGGACAAAAACAAAAGACAGGTAACAATAGTACTGCACCATGACTGTAGAATGTATTACCAGAGCCTTGTGGACAGTCTAGATAAAATAAGTAAGTCTAGTATTTGCTGTTCTATAATGGATACAATCAAAGCATTGTGAATACTCTAGATAAAATACAAGTCTAGTATTTACAATTTCACATATGAACTCGGTTTTTATAAGATATATACACTATAAAAATTTAAAATTGCAAAAACAATATTTTCGACACTTATTTTGATCTAAGGGCTGGTTTGTTTGTCAATTTAATCAATCAATTTAAAAGGACTGGCAGGTTTGTTTATTTATTAAATCACCGGAAATAATGAAATCCTTTACGTCATGAGAGATTTTATTTATTCTTCGCTGCACCTATGTACAAAGGAGTGAGTGAGTGAAATAGAGTTTTACATGGTTTTCAGCAATATTTCAGCTATATTGCCATGTGGTGTACAAGAGGCACACCGAGGGAGTAATAGATGAGAAAAAGAGAGTGACAGAAAGAAAAGCTATAGCAAAAGATCCCCATTTTAGACGGCTTGTACCTCAAGCATGGGGTTACTGGAGCCTTATGAAAGAATCCAGAAACAGAACCATAGACGTATGGTTTCACATTGCCAAAGTTAAAACATTACTGCTTACAAAAGTATCATGGAACAAGGCCCTGGACATGTGCTTCCGCAGCGGTTACGTTAACATGTCTTGGCCTAAAGAGAGCTTCATGGAATGAGACTGCTCCTGTCCCAGTGCAGCAGCTAATCAGTTCAGGGTCTGCTTCACTTCTAAATATAGACCCTTCTTCCCACCTCACTCATTCACTCAATGTTGTGGCGGGGAATCATTGACCCACAATCAATGATCTGCCTCAACCAAAGAAACCCTGAGCAGTACTGCTAGCGAGGACTAAACAATGCACATGTACACAGCAGCGGAGTGTGGGAGGAAGAATCGCTTCCTGGTTCGTCTGGTGGCCTACTGTAGTGCAGTGCTATGTGTTGGCTGACACTCGTCTCCATGTCATTCTCTAGGGAGGATGCAGTGTTCATTGTCGCTTTGATTGTGTCAGCATTGCAATGTTGGTGGGATATCTTCAGAACAACTTGATGGATTTTTTAAAGATTTGGTGTAAGTTTCTTAGCGCAACTTTGGTCATATTAATCTTTTGGGCCTCTTTGAATTTCAGCATATTTTGTACATGTTATTAGATACTTCAATATTTCAGAAATTTTGACATGGCATGGACCAATGTTATATATTACTTGACATAAAGGGGAAATGAGAAATATGAAAACTAAGGTCATCCTATTTATCAAAACCATGAAGAAATGGTTCCTTCAGTTTGAAATTAGTTATTATGAGTACATTTTACACAATCAATCTGTTAATTCAATAAACATAGTACATTTTAGAATATTTATTTATATCTATCATTTTGCAGTTTTGGACATAGCCACATTTGGTAGCAACCACTTGCTGGTTTTGATTTAGAGAAGACATTCATTTGTAATCGGATATAATGTATTATTGAATTTAATAAGCATTTATAACCAAAACTTTTAGATATATTATCCACACCTGCTGCTATGATCAGAATGGATGTGCACGTTGGATCCAATTAATTATTTCATCAACTGTTCTCAGGATACACAGAGATGAACATTTTCTGATGATTTGTGGATGTAGGATAATTTTTGTAATTCGTCTAAACTGATAAGAAGACTTTGAGGGACTGTGGACCTGTTGAACCCCAACTCTCTTATTATCACTCGCCCATTTCATCATGTCATTCTTATCCTTGAACACAAGATTGAGATGTCAGAGGTCACACATTTGATCAGATAATGAGATGGAACTGTTTTACAGGTATTTGCACATCTATGAGAAAATACACTTCCTGGGTCAGGACCCGGACAGGAACGATGATGACGACGGTCACCCAGCACGGAAAAAACTGTGTGCGCCAACATTTGGTGTCCCACTTACCTACAACTACCATCAACACCAGCTTACAGGTAAGTTTCTTCATCAATACAGGCAGCATCAACACATTCATTACCATATTAGCATGACATATTTATATCCATTGTGTTGGTAAATTGTGTACTCATGATCTGTATCACGAGTTTTTAACATTATTTATGCTTATCTAATTAACCCTTTAAGATCTGAATTATGGAAAAGATGGCTTTAAACTGTGACCTCATTAAGTTTTTAAAAACCTTTCCTGTGGTAATTTGTTTAAAAGAGTTCCTGCAGGAGCTCTTTCAAACAAATTACCACAAGGTAGGTTTTGAAGGTTTAAACAGCACGACTTATAATTTATAAGTTCTGATAACGCTGATTCAGCTGTTTAAGAGTTAAGACTAGTTATATGTGATTTATCACCATTACAATTAGAAGAAAACGGCAGAATGCTGCATTAGCACTTTAAAGGTTAAGAGGAGTCGTTTTGAAAGCATAAATTTTCTGTTGTGTCGTAGCTATTTACTTGAGCAGCTTTTTATGCTGTTCACCGTGAGATTTGAACAGACATATAAAAATTCTCTTCTGTTGTAGATTCAGTGCGGCAGACTTACAACCTGTCACAAGATCTCCTCAAACTTACAGAATATGACAAACTGGAAAAGGCATTATTATCAGGATTACCAAATGAAGTGGACTTTGTTGTGAATGTGTGTACATTGTTATCCAATGAAAGCAGACATGTGTTAACGCTCAAGAAATCGCACCAACTTGTAGATTTACTTTTGGCACAGATAGGAATATTTTCTGAAGGTAAGTACAGAAATTTGGTATATGCTGTTTCCTAACTCTGCAATTTACTTTGACACATAGATTTGGGAGTCCCTGGACTTGCAACTAGGAATTTTAGGGGTACTGAGAATAATTTGGGGGTCTCATTCTGACACTGATTTCTTGAAGTATTTTCAGATTTCTAATTTATATTTTCTGGTACTGTGAAAATGTTTATGAGACTGGTAATTGCAAACAGTGTCAGTGCAATTGTTGACAAATCTAAAAGCTAATAAGAACACTGATTTCTGTTTTTGTTGGGTCTCCTCGGACACACATAAATATTTTTGCTCCCTTTGTCAAATTTTATGCCTATGGGACACAGGATTTGCTTCTGATAAATCCCTGCAACTGTTCAGATAGTGTCGAGTGACCTTGATAGTTTAAATAATGCAGAAAGCTCATTTTCCTAGTTGTGTAGTTTGATTTACTTGCTTGTCCTTCTACTTTATTCAATATATTCTTGGCTGCTGGGGATGTTACCGGAAACTTTGGTAATAAGTATTTATTACTTGGGAATAAATAGCTTGATCAGAAATAGTATAAGCTGGTACCTCATAAGGTTGTTTACGTGACATACAGTTGTCATTTGCAATAGTCATGATCATTACTTGTGATAACACAAAAAGTAACCAAAAAAAACAAACCCAACTCATTTGGTTTTTTTTTCAATTTTGTAGTCAATTCTAAAACAAACTCCTATTAGCTCATGGTTTTAGGCAATGAGTTAAAGTGTCAACGGGCTACAGCACTAATTTTAATAACACAATTATTTTTAACTGTAAAAAGGAAAAGATAGACTTTTTTCCTCGTCTCTAATTTTAACCCTTGTAATGTTGTATTGATTTTTGTTTGACTGAAACTATGATCACATTGTGCTGTTGGAAACCTATTCTGTGGTAATTTATTTAAAAGAGCTCCTTACATACTGCCACAGGATAGAATTTTAACAGAAATATTGGCTAAAATTTAGACATTGAAATGGATCAATGTAGCACATAACACTTTAAAGGTTACTAACTTATGTGCAAGCTTAAGAAGATGCTTCCAGATCCTGCATTTTAAGTGACATAAGATAACTAGAAATAATGTTGAAAAAAATCCCCAAACTAATATTTTCTCGCTTGCATACGTCATTAGGGAAACCAAAAAAGTAGGTAAATATTCTTGGCATTTATATAGCAAAAAAAAAGCTTCACCTTCATTGGATTGGTTGAGTGTTCAGAGAAAACATGTCTGAAGCTTAACATAACATATTCCAGTCTAAACCTGGACAGGAATTCAATAAGATGATTAAGTACTGTGAATACAGATCCAGAAAGTATAAATTGTAAAAGCTTTTATATTTACAGATTCTTTTAAAATTCCTTTTAAAAATCCTTTTAAAAAGCTACTGTTAATATTTCAATGATTTTTTTTCCTGCAAACATGGACATGCCTGCAAACAATAAACTGTAAAAACAATACAATTTTTAAAGTGATTACTAGAAACTGTCAAAGGAGTGGTCTGCCTTCTGAATTTCATTACCATTGCCAATATGCAAAAAGCTTTTTTTCATACCCAGTGCATTTGGGCTAATACATTGAAATAACAGGATCTTGAATTGGTTATGTTGAACTGCTTTTGGTCAGTTGTAACAAAATCTGCTTGTCAGAGCTGAAGCTGTAGTAAAAGTAAATTATTGTAATCAATTGAAACGATTTTCACAATTTTGTTGTTCAATGAAGTAACTTTTTGATTTTGATAATGGAATTAGTCCTGAACAAATGTTTTGAACAAAAATGATTATTTGTTAGTTCTTGCAAAGTCAAGGTCATTGGAGATGAAATAATGGATAATAATGGATTGTCCCCAACTTTGTGTGTTACTAAATGTTACATTACTGTCAGGAGTACTGTTGGATTCACCTTCCAATGTGTTTGTTTGCCCTAATTCATGACAAGTAAACAACCCATGCTACCTGATGCAATGCTAGTGGGCTAACGACCTTATTACCAGTGTGCCCACTTTTACTGCTGGGTGAACAGGGCCATATTTCAAACCAAGTCAATTGCCAAGCTCATAAATACATGCACTAGCAAATACCCCAGATACTTACAAGAGTTTTAAGCAAGAAGAGCAGATCCCTTTTCAGTTACAATTCAAATTTGGTGTTGCTAAACTTCACCTTGAGGTTGGCCCCCACCCCCCAAAAAAAATGTTGTGGTTCCGACTACATGTCTTTAAAATTTAGGGTAGGTAGGTTGGGAGTTTTTTATTTTTCTTAAAATATTTTTTCCTAATATCAAATTTTAAACCTTAAAGTGCTAAGTAGATTTCAGCCAATCTTAAAACTGTGACCACCTTGTGCTTTTGAAAAGCTATCCTGTGGTAATTTGTTTAAAAGAGCTCCTGTACTAGTAGCCTGACCCGGATATTTCCGTGAGCCGCATGAACAGACATGCAGTCATGTTGAGTGAGGCATTAATTGGGATATTTGAAATCTTGAAAAAATTCCGGAGTGCGCCACTCAAGAAAACTTCTCTAAAACTGCCGCACGGTAAGGGTTAAAGCTTGGTACATGACCATATTTTGTGTTGTGTGATTTTATTATACGTACTTTTGCAGTTAGTATTACTTGAGTCAGTTGCTGTTAATGGCTGTAATACTGCCCAAGCGGTGTTAAACAGTAACTCACTCACCCACTACTTGTGTCAGAGCGAAAAAAGGTTCGAAACAATGATTTTATTATTTTAAAATGTAAACTACCTTGAAAGCTTTTTTTTAAATACTGCAACACATAACCTGGTCATGGAAACAGCTGTGATATCGCTTATTAATTTGTATTTTATTGTTAAAGGTGATGTGTAAAACACATGTGACAATGTATAAAAATAATAACACCTATGGAAAAATTAATTGAGCACCTGTAAAAATGTATTTGACATTTTACAGAGAATTGAATGTGAGGTAAAAAGAAAGAGTTTAGACAACAATAAATGTGTGGAAAGGCCCATTATTTTCAAGCATGATATCCTCATATGCTAATGTGATGAAAAGAGTCGAGTCTGATGACTCACTCAGCACATGCACACTAATTGTTTATACTGATGCAGAAATATGTCAACACCATTAATATAACAAGGCGTGACAGTTTTCTATATGATTGAACAAGTTCTGCAAAATTATGCAGCTAATTTGGAAATAACATCCTGACATGCCCTAGTTTTCTCACACTACCACTGGACAAATTAGCAGTTTTCCGTAAATAAGTAAACAATTTTAGAAATAATATTTTATACTTTTTTAAAAATAATAAATTAACAATATGCCTAACAATTATGTAGTTATCATTAATTATTGTACAAGCATTAATATTGTAAGACTGTTTGATAAACACTGTTTTACTCAGCATGCTTAGTGTCACTAAAGTTAGGTTTCTTTCTTAACCCTTAAAGTGCCGAGTTGAATTCAGCCAGGTCTTAAGTGATAGAATTGTCACTTTTTTTTACAGATAGTGTAAATCGAAATATAACACATGTTGTATCCTGTGGTAATTTACCAGGATAGGATTTCCACAGCCTATTAATACTGGACACTAAAAGGAACAGATATTAAACAAAACACTTAGGGACTAATGGGTGCTTAATTATTAATTGTTATTTGTTACAAAGCTAATCAGCCATGTTAAACAATAGGGGTGTCACGATACACTTGCCTCACGATACGTTACGAATCACGATATATACCTCACGGTACGTTATGTATCACGATACAGTTTTGCGACATTTTTGTCAGAGGAAAGAGGTGAAATTAGACGAACGTTTCAACTTTAAATCTTTGGTTAAATGGAAAGAATATAAACTTTGGCATTTTTATCACAATCAAATTGAACCAATGTCAAATTTTGTCAACCATCAAAATACAAGTTCCTGATGGGCTGTTACTGTGATACCTGCTTTTTTTATGTCATATTATTATGGCTACTGTTTAGGTTCCTTTTGACAAACACATTGCCTAGCAACTTATTTTAACGTTAATATTGATAAAGAAATTGGTTTGAAACGATAAAGATACTTATTAGAATCTATACAGAAAATATTTATGAATCGATACACTAACCACTGTATCATGTATCGCATCGTCAGAGAAAATATCGCAATGCATCGATGTATCGGCGTATCGTGACACCCCTATTAAACAAGCAGGGGTGTGGAAATACCATTGTTTAAAACAAGTAAACAGACAAAATCTACTTGTCCGCAGCTAAACTCTACTTGTCCAAGTTATATCGTTAACCCTTAAAGTGCTGAACTGAGGTTAGTATAACTAAAAACTATTACCACCTTGTGCTGTGAAAACCTTTCCTGTAATAATATGTGTAAAAGAGCTCCTATAGGAGCTCTTTTTACACAAATTATTACAGGAAAGGTCTTCAACAGCCTATTTAGGTTGGAGTTTGGACATTGAAATGGACAAGTGTTGGGTTTACTAGTCTATTTTAAAGGTTAAGTATTCTCTACTTGTCCACGGACGAACAGCGGTAAAAATGAACTTGTCTGTCTTCAAAATTGCCGGAGTTGGACGTGTCTAAATTAGGACACGTATGGATAAAGTACATTATTTATGATTCATTGAGTAACTTTACAGAATTTCTTTTCTTTGCAATATGAACTGCTAATCTGTTTCCTATGGGATTTATCTTGTGTTGTTGAAAACCTACTCTGTGGGATTTAGACACTAATATTGACAAATATTTACTTTGCACTCCATTGGTAATTGTTATTTAAGCCAACAAATCATTGTATGCAAGATAAATTTCCATACAAATTAATATCCATAAAGATTACAAAACAGGATATGATTTTGGATAGGGTCAGAAAAATAATGAAATGCTTTTGAAGAGGGTCATGAAGTTTTGTACACATTGACCTTGACATTACCCACCTCTACACTGGATCCTTGCCAAAGTCATAGCCATTTAATGCTATGGGAACATAGCCATATTTTCAGAATAACCACTTCCTTAATATTCAAGGTTTATTTTATAAAGCTAAACTTTCAAACGAAGCTATAGAAGATATACATAAGAGTAGGAAATCATGTTATGCAGAATCCTTCAACATCAAGGGCTTTGGGACCATGGAGTTGCTTTGATTAGACGTTTGAGTTGTGAAGTAACAAAACACAGTGGTCTGCTTTGATGTACTCGAATCTAACTGAAGTCGTAGACAGTTGATTCCATTACAACTAAGATGGAGTAGGTTTTCTGGATGGAAGCCTAAGCTCGTTTCATTATTGGATCTAGTTATCCTTGCCAAAACTTATATAATTTTTTAAGATTGTTGTTTGTTTGCCAGTATGGTATGACTAATGGCATTAAATTTTTAAATTATTTTTCTTTTAAAAATAAAGAAGAATTTTGTCTTTTTGTATTAACCATTAAGTGCTAAATGTAACAGTTGCTTAAATAGTCTAAATTTAAACATGAATAGGCTGTTGAAAACCTATCCTGTTGTCATGTGTTTAAAAGAGCTCACGTGACCACAGGTTAGGTTTTCAACAACAAAAGGTTGTGACATTTTTAAATTCAACTAAAAATACTACAGAGCTACAAGGGTTGAAGGTTTTTTTGTATTGGGAATGACTTTCAGAATTTTCTCGTTAAATATAAGATCTAAACTGAGTATTGTAAATACTTTATGGATTTATGTTTATCATCTTTATGCCTAGCTTTATTTACATGTGTATCCTTGGAGACCATGGCAGTAGTTTGTTTATCTGAGTGTTAGGTTTTTATTCTTGGATGATTTACACTGAGAAACTTCTCAACTTTAGGTGTGTCTATTTTCAGTTAACTTGACAACCACTCTCAGTAGCTGAACAAATTCAAAAGGTTAAACTAACACTGTGCTGAAATAAGTTTAGTGGAGTTGTGTGCTTTGAAAACTTACCGTTGGTTATTTATTTAAAATAGCTATATTTTAAACATATTACCACAAGATATTTTTTATATAAAATTTTGGTTAGATTTTAGACAGCAAAACTTGAAAAACTATAAACAAAAAACAACCAAAAAAACCCAAACCCACATGCAAAAACAACTGTGATGTAATTAGCACTTGAAATGTAAGGAAATACTTGGTATTAAACAATAAAAAAAATCCCTGACCAATTCTTTCAAGAAGTTTGGTGAAAATGTTAGTCTCATTAACATTTGATGGGAAGTTAAAATTTAAGCACAAGTTTGTTGAGTAAATTTAAATACACCAATGCAAATCCTTTTTCTTCATGGCTGATGGTTCTTCACTCACTTTTTTTGGCATATTTGGGACAAATTTAAAGCAATTGGAGTTCAGTTTAAAAAAGTAATAAATGCATTCTTAGATAATTAGATAATTTGTGAATTATTTCATATCATTGAATCTTCTTGTAATGCTGACATGATGTTAGTTATACTTAAAAGTTTGACTTTCTTATGTTGTTGAAAACCTATCCTGTAGTAATTTGTTTATAAGAGCTCCTACAGTAGCTCTTTTGAACAAATTACCACTGAGTAGGCTTTCAACAACCTATTTAGTTTGGACATTTGAAATTTAGATTTAAAACAAAAAGATTTCTACATTCACAACAAAAATTAGTAGTTATTGTTAATTTATCTTTTTTTGTAGTAAGTTGTCTTTTACATTCACCAAGGATATTTCATAGGGTAAGTGAGGGCCATGGGGAATTAAATTGAACAGCCAACACATTCCTTGATACTGTTGCATAAGAAGGTTTCAATTTAATTGGTTTACAAACATGTTTTTGGTAAAAGATGGGAGAGATTGTTTGAACCTTTCTCACCAGATGTCTTTAAGCAAATGAGGTCTTATTTTAATGAGATTGAAATTTCTTTAGTGTTGATAAGTAGCATCTGTATTTTAAAATTTGTATGATTTATTTCAGATACCTATTATTTAGAAGACCTGTATAAATGTGGATGGACGAAATATAGTAAAAGAGATTACCTTAGGGTAAGTAGCAGATGTGAAATGCACAAAAAAACTAATTTATTCTCAAATCCATCATACACTTGCTGTTAAGCTTACCTTACGGTAGAACTGAAGGAAGGAGACATGCTA
>JAULCD010160914.1:0-10973 GCA_032361085.1 Calliostoma canaliculatum
CCTCGACGTAGACATCTAGGAGTCCCTGGAATCGGAACTAAGAATTTGAGGGGTTCCAGGCTTGGGGGTCCCACTCTGACACAGCTTCTTTGAAGTATTTTTATGGCCTCGTTCCTCAAAGTGATTTTAGAAACAATGATCTGTGGATTGTTTCTTATCATAGGTTTACGGCTGTCGTAGCGCAGAGATCGATTTGGAACCAGTGCCGAATGGCACTGGTTCCAAAGCAATCCTGCGCTACGACAGTCGTAAGCCAATGTTTTACTTTAGCACTTACGAACAACTTAGCTTAGGATTGCTTTGAGGAACGGGGACCAATTTTTAATGTATATTTTTTGGTACTTTAAAAATGCCTATGGGATCGGTTAGGGTTGTAAGATTTCCGAACTCTCTATTTTATATAAAATAATTGGTTTGTGCCACTCTGAAATCTTTGTGCAACCAAGAACAAGATAGCACTTGTGTTTGGGTTAGTACATTATCAGTGTACGACATGTAACGTGGGACACGTTTCACAAAGCCAATGTAAATTTACAACATCGTAAACCACTTCACCGTGCCAATGGGTTAGATACAAACGTTACCAAATATCATTGTAAACTGTGCACTTTCCAAAATAAAGTTTGTATTTGTCAAATTTAAACAAGGGTATTTAGGTAAAATAGAAGTACAGGCAAAATGAGATTATTTTGAAATGGGATTGTAACCAAATGGAAAGGCGGTATGACATTTTAAGGAGAATAAAAACACAAGGACATATAGTCACAATAAGATAACTGCGTACAAAATCGAACACCATGAGATAGCATAAAAATTGATATAATGGAACAAAAGGGTTTTTTGCTTAATTTATTAAGGTTGAAGTATCAAAGTTAACACGAATTGTGTCTATAAAGTAAGAGGGTATTGCAAAGAATAAATACAGGTCTATATGAAGTAAAATACAATTACTCTATTTCAGCTTTTTTCTTTTTTATAACCTAGTTCCCGTTTCTTAAAGTGGTTTTAAGGCTAAACTATTCTACGATTTTTAAGTCACGTCTAGTATTATATTAAATGTAACCGTTGCCGAGGAAACAACTATAACCAGGATATTCTATATTAAAGGTAATTGGCTGCTGAATTTCATTCATAATAGAGATGTTCAATAAGTTTATAAATGCCCAATATATTGTATACTGCACTTTCAATAAAAATGATTTGGTTTAAACTTGTTATGTCATTTAGACAGGGACAAACACAAGTATGTAAAAATATTTAGGATCACACTACCCGAAAAAGTTAATATAAGATGGATTTGGTCTACAAATGCAAAATATCCTTGTAAACTGTGCACTTTCCAAAGAAATACAAGTTTTTCTTTGGAAAGTGCACACCTTCCAACGTTTTTTTTTGCATTTGTAGACCAAATCCATTAACCGAGTGACATGGTTTAGGACGTCGTAAAGTTATGACGTCTTCGTAACACGGGACCCTGAATTATGTCTTTCCACTTTTAAATGTCCCTGAAAAAATATATCCTTTGTGAATAATTGTTTTACTGTAAATACTAGCTTAAGATGCAGAGACACATACTGTAAACCTTGAAATTAATGCGACCTAAAATTAATCCAAGGGGCCAACAACATACCAAAATGCGACATGAATTAAATGCGAGCTCAAATCTGATAGTTTTTTCGCATTAATTTCATGGTTAACAGACAAAAATGGTTGGGTAAAAACAATTCTATACACTTAAACTATTTGTTTTATTTTTTTTAAAACTTTTAGTTGTTCATGTTTCTATTCTGATTATGAAATTCACCAACAAATGAAGTCATGCAAAAGCTTTTATTTTTAATGAGGTCAAGGCTAAAGACTAACGAAATACACAATACAAGGGAAAAAAAAGTAGGGATAATTGTAAAGATGTTTAAAAATAAAGATCCCTCGCACACAGTCAAACACAACTGCAATGTGCTGTCTTAGCCCTGTACTGATTGCTAAATATTTACAGTCATTCAAGATAAACACATTAGGTGATTTTCTTAAATATATAAAACTGTTAAACACACAGTAAGGACATCCTGGATAATCCAGGTTATGATATCTCCATTACATTCTTATACATACCCTGGACACATTCTCAAGGATTGCTTTGATTAGGAAGTTGCATTATTGTCACTATTATTCAATCGAATGCTTCGCACAAAAAATCCTTCGCAATTTGCAACCAATCTGAATCAATCTTTAAAACAAATCTGTCATTAATAAAAATTCAACATGCTCAGACACAGACTTCTGACAACAAAGACGTGTCCAGGGTAATGCATTAGGAGTGTAATGGAGATTATCCAGGATGGCAGGGGTTGATGAAAGGATACAAGACAAACACAGATACAACATGTAACAAGGACACTGGAATATCAACACCTCCATACTATACCTCTCTCATCTCATCTCCGACCAGTAAGCACAAATAGAACACACTCAGTTACAAAGCATAGGAAATAAGGAGGCTTTAAACATGTCAAGTCAGGAAGAAAACCAGGGATGAGAATGATAGATGATGAAATGAGTGGAAAATTAGACAGAGGTCATTAAAATCTACCTCATGTAATGTAGACCAATTACAAAATCAACTACTGGTATTCTGCAGATCTACGAAAAATTCTTTGGAAGTCATTATTAACTCTTAAAGTGCTGAACCCAACACTTGTCAATTTCAATGTCCAAACTCCAACTTAAATTGGCTGTTGAAAACTTTTCCTGTAATAATTTGTAAAAGAGCTCCTACAGGATTACAAATTACAAATTATTACAGAAAAGCTTTTCAACAGCACAGGGTGATAACAGTTTTAAGTTATACTAATAAATGCAAGTGATTATTTACATCTTCTGACTTTTCAAATCATTGTAATTGTCCCCTTATTCTTGACATATTCTTAACCTTTACCGTGCGGCTTACGGAAATATCCGGGTCAGGCTAGTAGCCTGACCCGGATATTTCCGTGAGTCGCACGATAAGGGTTAACATATGGAATGTCAAACTAATAATATTTTGAAAGTTGTAAACTGTTCTGGAGTCACTTTTTCATCTTAAATGGAATGTCAATCTGACAAACATTTTGAAGGTTGAAAAAAAAAAAAAAGGACTTGCAACTACTTACTGTTTTAAAAACGTCTCCGTCCCCAAACTTTTGCTGCATTCGTTCCTCCAGGAAGTAGATACGCAACTTCAGACTGAAATTCTCCTTCTTCAACTCATCAATCAGCTGAAACACGCAGGTAGAAATAAATGTAAACAATAATTTTAAATACAGACTGACCTCTACGTCAGAAATGTCAATGTCATAATGTTGTTTCAGGAAGAACTCTGGGAAAAATAGAATTTACCATCTCACAGACATCTTAGAGATATTTTTCACATTGGCCAAATTCGTTTAACACACGAGAAAAAACCTTGAAACTTAAGAAATTCAATTTTTTTATGAAATTCAAATAAATCACAAAATCAACCCCCGACTTTCATCGATTTGCAGAAAATTTCTTATTGTTTTTCTATTACTTAGCCATTTTCAGACATATAGAAGTGGTAAGGCATAATTAAACACTTTTATGGATGGCATTTCTTTGTACGTATATATGCCTGCTCCTTCAGGGGAATGACATATCATTCGACTGAAGGAGCAGGCATATGCATCGAAACGTCGTGAACATACGTACAAAGAAGTTGAAACCTATAAAAGTCCTTAATTCATCCTGTTAAAGCAACATTTGAAAGCACAAGAAGATGAATTGAACACTCATAAACACACATTCATGCTGCATCTGTACTATATCATCCTCTGTACATCGCACTGTGCAGGGCACTGCTACATTTACATGGCGCAATCTGGTCAAATTTTACACCAATGAGCATTTTATCTACATGCACCAGGCTCTTCACTACCGTATCCACTCACATATCTCCACATCACATATAATGAAATTTCAAAGATAAGAAAGATGAGCAATAGTGGCAACAGTTCAAGGGAGACAACTCTAGCTAAACAGGTGCACAGTACAGCTTTGCACTGACTTCAGATAGAGATGAGGGGTTAAAACACTTAACTGAATTATTTGTTCTTAAGTTGAAATCCCAATTTTTAGTGAAACCTCTTGTGAAATTTAAGAAGTAACAAGGATTTTTAATTGTGAGATAGTGGTGGAGCAGTGAATTTGAGTTAGATAATCTTAAAATTGTGCTATTAAAAAAACATCATCTTCATAACTTGATGTTTATTACCTACAATAAGGAGTTCTCCACAATAATATTATTGATCTGTCTCACCTGGTCGTATTCCTTCATGGTTCTTGCTCTGATGGGGGACCTTCGACCATTGTTTTGTTTTGTTACCACTGCAACAGTCAATACAATGTAGAATACTTCTGAAATCCGAACTGGAACTTCAGTAGTAATGTGATACATATTCTATAAAACTCGGCAGGAACTAACTGCCTTTGGGAATGGATGACGGTTATCATTAAAATTATCACTTTTTAAAAATAAAGTCAATACAATGTAAAATTGACCTACTTGACTCTTCAAGTGCTGAGCACATGATGTGCTCATTTTATTTATCAAATTCCAACTGAAACAGGCTGCTAAAAATTTGTGGTAATTTGTTTAAAAGAGCTCCTACAGGAGCTTTTTTAAAACAAATTATCCCAAGATAGGTTTTCAACAGCACAAGATGGTCACAGTTTTAAGACTAGCTGAAAAGAATTCAGCACTTTAAGGGTTAAAGAAAGGAGATGGTTCCATGGATATACAACTCATTTGTTACCATAAATGTGATATTTTGGTGCAAATACATTCATTATAAGATATTGTATATCCATAGAACCCCCTCCCTTGTTTATCAGACCAACTTTTAAATGCCATCAAAAGTCAACCTACAGATAATGAAAATTTACTTTGTGTGAAACCTGTGGCTGTGCTCGACTTGAAATGAACCAAAAATATCATTAAACATACAAACTGAAAACAGATTGCAGGTGTGTGGAAATACTATTGTTTAAAACTTGTCCATGAACAACTAAACAGACAAAATCTACTTATCCCTTACAGTGCTGAACTGGGGTGAGTAATTAAAAACTTACCACCTTGTGTAGTTAAAAAACTCTCCTGTAATAATTTGCTTTAAAGATCTTCCAAATTATTACAGGAAAGCTTTTCAACAGCCTATATAGGTTGGATTATGGACATTAAAATTGGCAGGTGTTGTGTTCGGAACTTTAAGGGTTAAAGTTTTCTCTACTTGTCCGCGGACAACTAGCACACAGAAATGGACTTGTCTATGTTTAAAATGTCTCAAGTCCGGCATAGTAATTCCACAGCCCTGGATTGAGAATACTGTGCAAACTGTGACTTACTGGAAATGGATCCATCTTGGTTCTCGAGGTGATTGCCGAAGGTGATGTTTGGCAGCAGACCAGGATTGGAACTGCAAAAAACACAAGACAATTAGTGGTGATATATATACTCTCATGATAAAAACCTTTGGCTAAAATCCATTTCATTATTTAAATTCTAAACCTTTTCAAAACCTATCCTATATTATTTCTTTAAAGAGCTCAGAAGCTCTTTTAAACAAATAACCACAGGATATGTTTTAATTAACATAAGGTGTTCACATTTTAAGTCCTAATAACTCATTTAATACTATAAGGATTAGACATGAAAATTTTAAATATTTAATTTAGTGAATGTCAGCAAGTCATCAGCACTTGCAAAGTTTGTTATCACCCCTGAATCCTAATTACGGTTCATAGTCTATACATAGTAAAATACTTCACACACACACTATCAATTGTTGAATGTGAAACCCATGAGCTTTAACTGGTACTAGAAAACTCCTCTGCTAAAGAAATGTCTCGTTCCAGCAATTTTTAACCCTTAAAGTACTAATAGCATCCTTTGTATATTTTGGTGTCTAAACTCCAGTCTAAAAAAGGCTGTATAAAACCAAGCCTGTGATAATATGTAAAATCCTTAAAGTGCAGAGCACATCATTTGGTCATTTTAGTTTTTTCATACAAGAGCTCTTTTACACAAGTTTTCACAGAATAGGTTTTCAACAGCACAAGGTGGCCACAGATTTAAGACTGGCTGAATCAACTAGGCACTTTTAAGGATTATGATGGCTTCTAGACCCCTTGCCACAACATCACAAGGTGGTTACAGTTAGAGCAAGGACGGAAAATGTTATCAGTCCTAACATTGCATGAACAGTGAAGTAAATAATTTCAACTAGCCCTCAAGATACCTTTAACATGAGCAAAAAGTTTCCAGCCACCAGGTTAGTGGTAATTTCTATCTGTTAATGTCCCACTACAATGAATTTAGCAGTACAAAGGTTAATGCACGCTGTTTACATTGTGTGGGGCCCGTTTTAACAAAGACGTCATAAATTTATGACATCATTAACCAAGTCGCCGGCTAAGTGTGTTCAGTTGTCAAACGCCTAAAATCGTTATCAACTGTGCATTTTCCAAAGAAAAACTTGTTTTTCTTTGGAAAATGAACAGTTGACAATAATTTGGGGCATTTGTAAGCCATAGGCAGATGTCTTAACTTTACGACGCATTTGTAAAACGGGGCCCCTGCTTATGCTATCCAGGACCTTATTCAGGTTTGAAAAAGCTCTACTTTGGCTCTATAGTGTCTCCACAAGTACCATCTTTCTTTGTTTCCTCAAGGGTGGCAATGGCCACAGCAAATGTTGCTAACTAATCTACCAAGTTTAGTCTAGGCCCCGTTCCTCAAAGCAATCTTGGCTAAATTGATCATAAGTGCTCAAATATAGTGTTGGTTTATGACAATCGTAGTGCGGAGATCGCTTTGGAACCGGTGCCATTTGGTTTGGAAACCAATTCTGCAGGGAAACTTTTTAAACAAATGACAGGATAGTTTTTCAAAGTTGGACGCAAGACACTGAAGTCGACATATGATATAGGTATATCAGGACACCTGCAGCTAAATCAACAAGATGTCATTCAGCTATAATTACATATAAAAATATCTGTACTACTATTAACATAGAAATGTAACCAGTGTATTTTTGCAAGCAGTATATTTGTATCACTGGACAGTAGACAAGATGGTATATTTGTATATCTAGTTTAGATACCAGCACAGCAGGGCCCCGTTCCTCAAAGCGATCTTAGGCTAAGTTGATCGTAAGTGCTAAAATATTTCGTTGGCTTATGACTGTCGTAGCGCAGAGATCGCTTTAGCACCGGTGTCGATGGCACCGGTTTAAAAGCGGTCTTTGTGCTACAACAGTCTTAAGCTTATGACAAGAAACAACTCCACAGGACATTGTTTTAAAAATCACTTATGATCATCTTACGATTATCTTAACACTAAAAATGCTTTGAGGAACGGGGACCTGGACTTATAGACATTTGTATCACATTGTATTTGTATCACTGGAGTGTAGGGACAAGCTGGTATAGTTGTATCTCTAGTTTAGATACCAGCACAGCTGGACTGCTAGACAGGAGACACACAGACAGCTAGAGGAGGTGGGGGATACTGGGAGGGGTAGGGAGGGGTAGGGAGGGAAAGATATCACCTGTACACATCCTCCTGTGCTACATGACTCAGCTGTGGTTATCAGAGTGAGAGTGATATACTACGCCCTGTCAGTGATTACACCACCCTGTTTATCTACCACATGCATGCAAATGATAAAAAATTGATAATCAAACTTTTTTTTAAGAAAACTTTTGCTATTTATAAAATTGCTTCAAACACCTTTTTTAAAAAACAGTTTTTGCTGTGAAATCACAAAATAATCAAAGAACTTCAAATTAAAGCTGAAGCCTACTTCAAGAAAAATGCACCCTAACAGGGCCCCATGACTTGAACTGATGCGATGACTGCCAAGCAACTGCAGGCATCTCAATAGATGTTTTAACACCTGACAATTTATACATTAATTTGTTAACTCTAATTCATAAAGACTTCCACAATTTTAAAAAATTTATTGAACTCTCCATTACTTTTTATATTCTGAATAAACTGTTATGATTTAAATCTGTATGTATTACTTTCAAAAATCAAAAATAAACGTTGAATATCTCTTGTAAATGCTCAGTCTTAAACAAACATTATTTTTTATGAGTTGGATAACTAAAATCTACCCTGTTATCTTGTATAAACAATGATGGGACAGAACAACACTTCAGATTAGAATAAACACAACAAACCATTACACGCTCCATCAGTTTATAGAAATAAAACTATTGTCAGCAGAGGGTAACGCAGCACCTACTACTGCCACTGATTAGTGAACACTCCACATGTCTCTTCTTGTGGTGTCTTCAACCTGATCCATGTTCTACAGCAGATTTAGGGTGTGAGTTTTGGGATTGGAGGTAGAACATGGGCAGGGGTGCAGGTGTAGGGAAGGACGTAAAGGTTTAGTAGGCTTTAGGTAGGGGTGGAAGTAGAGAAGGGTACAGGTAAGGGATGAGAGTAGGGGTAGGCCTTTCGAAAAAGAAATAGAGGTATGGAGTGGAAGTAGAGTTTGGGTTAGAGGGAGAGATGGAGTGTGGTGTTACTTTGGCGATAGAAGGTAAAAGCATAGGGGTGGAGGGGTGGCAGAAACATTGGTAGAGGGGGCAAGTAGATGTTTGGTAGTGGTAGTGGTAGGGTAGGGTTTAGGGTAGGAGTGGAAGTAGAGGAGGGGTAGGGGCAAAAGTAGAGGTAGGGGTGGAAGTAGAGTTTGGTTTAGAGAGAGAGCGTGGTGTTACTTGGGTGCAAGTGAATTGGTTGAGTGAGCATTATTCTCACATTCCATAAATAACACTGCACATCATCAAGTAATTAAAATATTTAGCAGTTTACTAAAAGCTCACATTGATTTCATTATCGTACATTCAATCAATATGCTGCTAAAAATCTATCCTGTGGTAGCTGTTTTTTTTTTAAATGCCAAAGAAAGCTTTTTTAATTAAATTACAACAGTTTATATTAAGAACTGTTCTAAATACTTTTTCAACTTAGTATGTACTCCATAAATCTGTGACTGAGGAGGACGAGGGTACTGTGAGGTGTAGTTATGCTGTACTTTTAAATTTAAATGCATACTAATATTTTCTAGCCACACACGGCAACATGCCCCTTATCTGGAGGACTGCAACAAGACAAGGTGGTCAGTTTTTATGCCTACTGAACATAGCTACGTGCTATAAAAGGTTAAACAGAATAATTTCAATTGTTTTAATATTAGATGGTCCAAATTTTTATGAAAGCCAAGCCTATCAAATAGCTGTATCTGGTGATCCGGGAAGTGTTTATCTCCAACACTGGGTCCAGTGATCCCTGCATGGGGGCAACACTTAGCCCTTCAGGAGGGTAACACCATCCACAACACAACCAGGCGTCAGACATAATGAACTGACACTGAACAATGGCAACTCACAGAGGGGTCTATATAAAGCTAATCCTATGAAGACAGACGGTGTTGACCGCTTAGTTCCAGTATAAGGTTTACAAAGGCTGGTGTCATAAACATACATTACATGTAACTATCAGATGACAACAGTATCTCACATGTATACTTGCAATCCATCTAATCAAATTTCCACCATTTGGGTTTTTTTTTTAAAAATAAAAATTTATTTTCTTCTGATAATTGATTCCAATTTTAAGTTATAACCATGACATAATTTTAACCTGAGAGCAGTAAATCAAATATAGGACTTAAAAAGATTTTTTATAATGCATGAAATTCATAGTTCCTAATTAATTAATAAAAAAAAGATTATTAATTTTAACTAAAAAAAAATTCTTTCAACCGACCCCCAAAAGGCACCTACAATTTTCTTCTATCCTCCAAGACTAACAATACCCTGTATCAGCCACATGTGCAACATTGGGGAGACACAGATGCCTGTACACATCCTAGCACATATCTACCTGATATCTATAGATTCCAGATAAAATCAATGTTTGGTAATTACAATGTGTCTGGGAGGTAGTGTTTCATGTTTTGTCTGGCGCCACCAACAATGACACAAGCCATTGCAGGCCAGCATTTCCCAAATCTCATAAAGCTATCAGCTTGTAGTCACAACAGCTTCATATACACACTTGGACAAGGGGTTTGGTTTACAAATGCAGGGGTTCTTTTGGACCGCGCCAGTCGCATGAAAAAATAAATTGCGCAGTCACATATGTACAGCAATTTCACATATGTACAGTCGTGTCTCTCTTATCCGGACACTTACGTTTTTATTGAAATCGTCTTGACAAACGAAATCTATCTAAATCAATGACTTTTGCACCACTTGTACAATTCTGTAAACTCGTTTTAGAAAAATCTGTCCGAAAGACTTCTTTGGTGCAGGTTTCAAATTTGACTGCAATTTCATATATGTATATGAACGAAACTCATGGCTTGGAACAAGGGTAAAAAGTAATGTTTGTTTATAAAGCACACAATTGGCATTTGTAAACCAACACACTGGACCAGTAACATGGTTTACAAGGTCGTAGCATTACAACGGCTTTGTGAAACGGCACCCAGACATTAAAGTGTCTAATTTAAAATCTACCAACAATGCATAAGATGTCCACAGACCATAACCAGCCTGTCCGTGCCTGCTGC
The DNA here is from genome assembly GCA_032361085.1 of Calliostoma canaliculatum. NCBI lineage: Eukaryota > Metazoa > Mollusca > Gastropoda > Trochida > Calliostomatidae > Calliostoma > Calliostoma canaliculatum. The sequence continues at coordinate 10,644 of JAULCD010160914.1, forward strand.
GAGATACACACTGCAAACACACATTTACATAGTTAAACAATGTAACACCAAGGTGCCTTTTAGTAGCAATAATAACACTGACTAGAAGCCTGATTGTCTACTGAGGTAGCGCTTTAACATAAATATCTTTGTGAACATATGATAAAATGTTATGCAATGTGTACTACTGGTATACAAGCGTCACACCATTTGGAATGAATCCAAAATTGCCTGCACTTAGTATCTAAATATATGTATACATAACATTTATAATAAGGACATTCTGTCATAAACATGCTTTAAAATAAAAGTGAATTCGTAATTTGATATTAAAATTTAGAACTATCTGAG
>JAULCD010161025.1:0-10972 GCA_032361085.1 Calliostoma canaliculatum
CTATGTCAGGTAAAGCATATCAGGACATCAGCTATATACATGTGCAGCTATGTCAGGTAAAGCATATCAGGACATCAACTATATACATGTGCAGCTATGTCAGGTAAAGCATATCAGGACATAAATATATACATGTGCAGCTATGTCGAGGTATATTGAGGATATTCATTTTTTTGTTCATAACATTATCTTCTAAAAACATGCATATCAACGAAATTAGACTTACTGGTAGCAGATTTTGATGGTTCTTGGAATGAATAAACAGTAAGTTGATTGTTGACTATTTTCATTTCCAGTGCCCTGTGATCTGGCGTGACCAGTTCCTCACTGGTATGTTTGAAGATATTCCATGTATCAAACAGAGGCTTTAAATAGGGATTTACTGTAATACAAAACATACGTATGACAACGATATTTGTTATCAGTACAATTAGTGATACGTTTTCTTAATGTCGGTTAATGGTAAAATAAGCTGCTGAAATTCTAAATTGTGTTTTAAATAAATTAAAAAACGCATATAATAAATCAGGCTTTTTAAACAATCTAAGCATATATACTGTAAACAGTGAAATTTTTGCGACCGTTTAATTATTAAGAGTTTTGCGAATGAGACTTATTCGCTAAAAAATAAAGCGCAAAAATTAAAAGCGGAAAATAAGCATAAATAAGTGGAGGTTAACAGACTTTATTCATTGGAACACGTCATCGAATGTAAACAAACAAGTTACTCAATAAGTGAAAATACAAATACACAGAAATTCTAATGGCAGTGTACACAAACCAATTACTGTCCCTCACAGTAGTCACAACAGCTTCCTTATCTTCGGCGGTAAGTTGTCTATTGTTTGGTAATTAAGAGATCATCTCATCACGACAACTCGCAAAAATATCTCGACGCAGTAATGTCTATGGTGTGCTATTCGCAATAATTTAACGGCGCAAAATTTTCACTGTTTACCGTATTTAACTCTAAAAGTACCAAGACCAATGTCGTCAATTTCTAATCCTATGGCTTGTTTAATTCTAATCTGAATAATCTGTTAAAAAACTATTCGATAGTAATTTGTTTAAAAAAACTCCTTCAGGAGCTCTTTTAAACAAATCACTACAGGATAGTTTTTTTTAACAATACAAGGTGGTCACAATCTGAATAATCCGTTAAAATATCCTATATTAATTTGTTTAGAAGAGTAACAAATCACTCCAGGATAGTATATTTTAACAATACGTGTGATGAATAGTTAACTCTAAAAATACTAAGCCTAATGTTGTCAATTTCTAATCCCATGGCTTATTTAATTCTAATCTAAATAATCCGTTAAAATATCCTATAGTAATTTGTTTAGAAGAGTTCCTACAGGATAGTTTATTTTCACAAGACAAGGTGGTCACAGTTGTTATACAGCTCTTTAAGAGTTAAAACTTTGCTAGACATTATGATTGAAAATTTGAAATTATATACTTGTCAACAGTGTTCAAATACGATGACATTTTGATAACCCTAGAAAACAGTTTAATATCCCCCTACCCCACCTAATTTTCATTAACCCGTGTAAAGTAGTCTTCATAGTCAAAGACAATTTTCAGAAAGCCATCGTAATCTTACGACGTCGTAAACTATGTTACGGGGCTGATGGTTTGGCTTACGAATGCCAAAAAATGGTTGTTAACTGTGTATTTTCTATATAGAAAATTCTTTGGAAAATGCAGATACTACAACGATGTGTAAATGATGTGTTTATGATCATGGCTTTGTAAAACGGAATATCATAGCATGAGTAATGAGGTCGTAAATGTACCACTGCTTTGTTAATCGGGGCCCTGGATTCATGATTTAAGAAGTCGTACATATACGATTGTTTTGCAAATCAGGTCCTGGTAGCATCACTTACGAGGACGTAAAATTTAGACTGTTTTGTAAATCGGGCCCTACCAGAAGTAGGACAAAGTTGGTCAATATCTGTGTCCTCTTGTTTTATTCATCCGATGATTAACACGTGACACATCTGGGAACACTCATCAGCCTGTTTGGTTAATTAATGAAGTCAGCATCGCCTGTGATGACAGGGATAGAGATAATTATTCACACTGTTTTCTGGTAAGCTAAATGGCAAGGCAATGAGCATTAAGAAGTACAAAACATAAATCTGGAGATTTTTATAGATGAGAACTTCTTTATTAACATGACTACATGCTAAAAAATAATTTTGCATCTCTAGACGCTTTATCGTCAAAATTACGGGGCTTTCTGTTGTTGATGATAAATATAGAGAGATGATTCACAATTTAACGATCACATTTTGTATTTGGATTAAAATATTGTTTTATTTTAAAACTATTTTATCAGTGGCCCGTTTTACAAAGACGTCATAACTTTACGACGTCCTAAAATATATCACTTGGTTAATAGATTAAATCCTTCAACCCAGTGACATCATGTACGACGTCCTAAACCATGTCACTGGGTTGATGGATTTGTTCTACAAATGCAAAAATGGTTGTAAAGTGTGCACTTTCCAAAAAAACCTTGTTTTCCTTTGGAAAGTGTATTTTACAACCATTCTTGCATTTGTAGAACAAATCTATTAACCTAGTGATGTGGTTTAGGACGTCGTAAAGTTATGACGTCTTTGTAAAACAGGCCCCAGATAATATAGCTATAAAATAAACAAAAATACACATCTCCAGAATGTATTAGGTCATTGTATTCGGAACCAACAGTCTGGAATAATACTGGTGGTTAATTTTGTCTTATTTTGCTACTTGAAGTGGATAGTCAAGACAGACAAAAACTTACTGGCTGCTTTATTATTGAATCAAAATCAGTTGTGTTACAAGAGTTGAGACATTGTGACAAGAGTTAGTTCTACTCTAACTTTAGGAACACATTTGTTGTAGATTTGAGTTAAATGCATAAAATTTTAAACTCTTTAAAAATCATCACTTTAGTTTTTGGAAGGACAATAAACAAGTTCTGATATGTTTTTGTATTTTTTCAGTGATGAGAAAATGACATGTTTCCTAAATGTTGATCAACTTAAAACTACGTTACCATCATCAATAACGTGTATGACATAAATCGGCTGCCTGCTACTCTCCATTTAACTAGTGTGTAGTGGTGTGTCCCAAATAGCAGTCATAAATGTGAATGTCTTCAGTTCACCAGACTGAGCTGGAGATTGGTTCTATTCCCGCGGCCTTTGCTTGACATTCTTAATCTTCATCTTCCATTGATTACCGACGTGTGTAGAAAGTCAAATTAGTCCTGACAGTTGCTTGATGCCTCTGTTTAAAACACAATCAGTGACAAGAAATATACGTTGTGTGTTCAGTGACCCCTTACAGTAGGTTTCATGTCTACACTGCCTAAATCACTGGACAAAATGTATAGAAATTATTTATTTTCGGGACATTGGATAAAATGTACAGAAATTATTTCTTTTAGGAACAGTTAAAAGTTATGATACATAGTTCAGGATTTCTTTGATATCATCGTTTGGTTTGTTCGTAAGTTTACGACTTCTCGGAGCATATGCTCGCTCCTTCATCAGGTGAAGAGCAAGCATTTGCCCCGAAACGTCCTGAACTTACGAACAAACTAGATGTTGACACCCAAGAAATCTTGAACTATATAGAAAATATTCATCGTCTTTACATTGATGTGATGAGATTTCAATAGGAAATCCCCACAAACCCATGAAAATCCTCTGAATAATTTCTGCACATTTTTTCTAGTGAAAGTTCAATGAAGTCTGCTCCAGAAGATAAACACTTTTGATGATTTATGTGACATAGATTAATTATTTTTACATTGAAAACAAAACAGAAGATTAACAAGCAAGATATATTCTTAGGTTAACCACTTATTTATTGCAATATATGCGACGTTTCGGTGTAGATCTAAATGTTGTAGTCTGAAGATTTGAGGTAGTTAAAGCATTATTTTAGTTTATAACTTTCATGTTTAACAAACATATCTCATTATATTAATTTTAACATTGACAATTGTTAAATACGTTCGCATCTTTTAACTTTGTTTTACTTTTTGGTCGCAACAGCGAAAACAAAATTCCCTTCACTTTCCACTCTCCTCTCACGTCTTTATAGGCATGCAAGAGTATTTCAGGTATCCCAGATTTGTTCATGTCCATGCTGTTAGTGTACCTGCCAGAAACAATCGACAACTCTGCTGGTTTAGCTCTGTAGTATAGGCGCCTTCTAGACGTCTTTCATTTGGTAGCTCAATTAGTCGATTTGTTCCTGTCAGCAGCGAAATAATCGACAACTGTTTTGGTTTTCACACTGCTCAGTATAGGTTTGTGGCAGCATTATTCACATGAATCTATGTAGTATGTTAGACTTACCCCCGTTCCTCAAAGCGATTTTAATGTTAAGATGATCAAAGTTATTTTTGAAACAATGTTCTGTGAAGTTGTTTCTTATCATAGGCTTACGACTATTGTAGCGAAGAAAACGATTTGGAACCGGTGCCGAATGGCACCGGTTCCAAAGCAATCTCTGCGCTACGATAGCCGTAAACCAATATTATATATTAGCACTTACGATCAACTTAGCCTAAGATCGGTTTGAGAATGAGGCCTTAGTAAACACACTTTCAAAGTCTACTGGAAAATTTCGATATAGTTGTTCTCAACATTTGATTGTTCGCCTTTAAAAGAAGACAAAATAAAATGTGCATTGTGTTGATTTAAAACAAACAATTAACACAAATTGACGTGTTTAGAACGCTTCTGTTTTGTCTGAACGTGTATGATGGTAAAACAGGGTTTTAATGAGAAGCTGGGAACAATCACAGGCCCTCACAAAACGTCAGCCATGGCAGGTAGTGTTTATATGTGTCAACATAAAGCCATCACTACAAAGATTTCTGAACATTCCTTGCATGTTTCTTGACAGGAGTAAGCTAATGCTATATTATATCTCAGCCCTTATTTTAATTGTTTACATATTTAGGTTCCGTTGTATTTACAGACTATTTTCGATAGTTTTATCTGAAAAGATTACATTAGGTTATTAAAGATGGTTTGTTACAGTTATTGTTTTTATGCGAGTGAGACAGTGACAAATATAAATATATGTTATTCTTTGAATTATTTTAAACGACACTATCTGAAAAAAGTTAATATTATTTGCTTAGCTGAGTCCAGTGCTCAGTGTTTGCTATTTGGTCCCTAATTCTAAGGGTGTGTTCGAATTCGAATCCCGCACGGGACTCAACCACGCAAAGTGATAGAATATTCACTTTTTAAGATAGTGTGATACATAACATATCGTTGTGTTTGCCACTATCAAATAGGCATAAAATTCAGTACAAAGACATATTTAGAAAAAAAATTATGGTTTTATAATGTTTGGATTTGTTGTCCGGCAGGTTGTTTTTCAATCCTTTTGAACATTGCGTTGCGCTGCTTCGGAGCACCTCAACGCAACTCATCAAGAGAACTTGTTTTAATGAGATTGACATTTAACTACATGTAATGTACCACTTCATAAATCTTTTAAGTTAAAGCGTTCTAGTCATATCAACAAATCCATTTATATACTTCAGTTTACTCTGCTATTGTCACACATTTCTTATAACGCATTTATTTTACTCAGTTATTGATAATAGTTAATATCTTATAAATAAGTCATGACATGATTTCAAATGATGAACCAATTTATAATCTTATTATACCCTTATATGTCATCTTATATTTAAATCCTTGACCGTTCATTGATGTGGTATAATTCAATTATTTGTCATAATTATTGATTATTCAGTGACGGAATTTAAAACTGCCATAACGTTTGTTTGACTATGTTAACGTTTCTCATTGATTTAAGTGCCGAATTGAATTATTAGCATGTAGAACTGTGACTACCGTGTGCTCTTGAAAATCTATCCTGTGCAAATTGGCACAGGGTAGATTTGTAACAGCCTATTACGACTCCGATAGGATAGATTCAGTTTATAGTAGAATTTGGACAATTAAACGGTCGATGTTTTAGCTTGGCACTTCAGTTGTAAAATGTTTCCGTCAAAGCCTGTGACGAAATGCTTCATTTAACAGTGTTGAGAAGGGACGTCGACATGATGGTCATCGCCATCCGTTCTTTCACATTTAACCTGTTTCTGTGTCACCAAAGAACTTTATTGGCACGTTAAAAGTCAATAATATGATTCAGTTTCGTTAAGATCTTATGCGATTTAGTCAGGTTTCATTAACATCTTATGATTCCTGCAACATTCGATGATATCTTATAATGAAATGTTTATCAAGCTTATATCACGCCATCACTTCAAATAGCTTTTTAAAATGTCTACACTGCTCACAAACACCACATTCCTTCGTGTGTAGATAACGTGAAACATGTAAAAGCTATCTCTCTTGTATACTCAGCGGGGTAACTATATCACGATGACTTCAAAGTAATAATAGCTAATAAATATGACAAGGTGGTTGATTAGAATCTTCATTTTTTTTCATATAAGCCCACGAAAAATGCATAAATCTTTTTTGTAATTAAGACAACGAAATACTTAGTAATACGTTTTGCATTATACAACATCGACATTATAATCTCTAAAACTTTAAAAGATATGAGCTGAAGGTTATATCTAAAGCATGCACTCGCTTAAGATAAACTTGACAAAAAAACAGATATATATATACGTTAATAGAATTTTTTTAAATAACGAGAACCTTAAACAGGTAAAACTATTCGGACTTGTCTTGTTTACTTCATGCATACCTAAGTTTAGATTTAAGTCTGAATAACAGAAGCACCATCAAGAGGTCAAGTCACACTATTGCTAAGCCTATATCGTTATTAAGACCAACACGATCACTGGTATAAGACCAGGCTTAATCTGCATAACTGTTTTTGTAAACAGTGGCGCACATCTTATCACGCTGCCTAACCGTGTGGCGTGAGGAAAATGTCCAATTACACATTTTGGATATCTGTGCTAGTACACGAGCTCTTTGAAGAAGGCACTAAAGAACACATTAGTCGCGATTGGGCTTAACATAGCTACTGACTCTGAGTAGACGTGGACTTTGATGACTGCAACCAGCATTATCTCATGGACAATTGGTGCCGGAAAAGATCTACTAAGTCGGATGTTAGCTCTACGAGTATGAACCTTTTATTATAAGTTTCAGCTGTTGAAACCTATCTTGTGGTAATTTGTTTAAAAGAGCTCCTGAAAGGAGCTCTTTTAAACAAATTACCACAAGATAGTTTTTAACCCGCAATACATTTTATAAATTTTAAAAATGGGAATAGCACGTTAAGGGTTGAAACCTTCATTCATGAATGAGGTGAGCTGCACAGGTGTTCTGAACGTAACTACTTACAGAGTAGATAAGTCGGCATTCCTTAGTGAGGTGAAGTTGAGGGGGTAGGGAATCTGTTTAAGGAAACGATTTTGGTTAGATCTATCAAGTTTGGAAAGTTTTAGGTGTGGTCGTGTTGGCTTTGACTCGACAATTTGCTGAAGATGCTGAGAAAATTAGCACTGTCAGTTATCAAACTATCAGGTAGCAGCGTACACTCCTGATTTAAAATTACCTACATCAGATAGTAATGGTATTATCAATAACATTATTACACTGTATAAACGGTTAGGAATACGTTCAACATATTGTTTTACAAAACAGTTACTTTAATATTAGTATATCTATATCTTATCATTTTTGGATGGGGTGTGCGTAATTTTGTAATGTATTTCAAGTACATTTAACTCATTTGTGAACAAGAACTCTTACTTAATTAAAAATTATAGGACACATTTTAAAAAGTAACACTTTAAGATATAATTTGGATATATTTGATAAATGTTGTAAAATCCATATTTCATACTACATAATTGAAACATAAGTTTAATTTCCTCGCCTTAACATATATGCACTATTATGTTAACATTTTTCTTTACAGATAGATTTTATTGTTTTTTATACAAAGTCTAATTGGTTTGTTTGCATAAATATTTACGACAGAAGTGTTTACGTATATTGTATGATTTTGACGATTATGGCAAAGAAAGTTTTCTAACAGGCCTTAAATCAGGGTTTTAAAACATAATTACCAATCACGAAAGTGACAATGTACTGCTTTTAATAAAGCAGATTCAGACGTTACAAATTATAAGAAGCTAATTTGAATTTTGACAGAAGTTCGTCAATATTTTACATTTAAGAAAATGAAATAGAATGTGGTCAGTATTTATTAACCATAAGAATGCCAGAAAAGTATTTAAATTAATAATCTGTTTTGAAAAAGTCCGTTGAACAGAAAGGCAATGCAAAAATCAAGTTGCATACATGGATTACACACGTCAGTTTTCTGCTTTCTGTTGCATAAAACAGCTGCATATACACTCCTATTTATTAACCCTTTAAGTGCTAAACTAGGATAAGTATTATTTTAATCTGTGATACTATGTGCCGTTACAATAATCATGTGGCAACTTGTTTTAAAAAGCTCCTGAAAGGAGCTTTTTAAAACAAATTACCACAGGATAGGTTTTTAATTACCTATTTAAGATGCATTTTTGACACTGAAACGGAACTTTATTGTGCTTAGCACTCTAAGGGTTAACAATTTACTTAAGATCTAATGACAAAGTGTTCTTTGTGACCAATCACTAATAACAATGTCATAATAAAATCATAAAGTTGTGGTGACAATATAACAATATGTAGCTTATTACATAAATAAAAGTAAAAAGTAGCACTTTACCTTGTTTGAACGGTAGCCATATATCCGTATAGCCGGTATTGCTGATGATACAGAGGCGAGTGAATATCGCTGCCTGGCATGCGACTAACCTCACACCGCTGCTGGCCGATCGTTACTCACTACCTCTCACTGTTCCACGATCGTTCTTTACAGCGGAGCTAAAGCTTGGAGATTACACAACACATTTGTCAAGAAATCTTCTCATTTCCCAATCAGCAATATTTATCCCATGGTTTACGAGCGCAACTGTTTCCGGGACTTTGCCGGACAATAAACTCCACCAGAGTCGACTTAAGAAGATATAAACGTACTGATTGACAAGTCCGCGAATATATCACATCCACAATAGTGTCCCAGCCAACAGAAAGTTGTCCAATGTGAATGAAAATCAGATCGACGAAAGTTTGACCTCAGTGATGAGAAGGGAAGTCAACAGGGTGGTCATCTTCATCAGTTGTTTTCTTTAAGGGTGTTTAAAATAGTATGCGATGCTTAAAACACACAGTGACTTTATACACAGATATAATGAATGGAAACATACATGAACAGGGTAATATATGTCGGTGTTTTAGCTTATCAAGGTGCACTGAAGACTGTCTGTTTTCTATCTGCCGCTGATATGATCGTAGACAATCCTACTACAGTGCAAAAGTTACACGTGCTGCACGTGATGTGTGTAGCTCTTTGAGGGCTGTGGTCTGTATCTTGATGTACTCGCTTGATCGCTGAAGCAAGAGGTAAAAGCTAGATAAATAGAGAGTTATGGCACACCTAAATCACCAAGAGCAGTAAAATCAATAACATATATGGCAATAAGATTAGGTTAAGTTGATGACAAATAATGTGAAATAATTTTAGAATTAGTCTACGTCCTTCACGGTCAAAGATGTAGTTAAGAAATATCCACAGATAAATACAGAGTATCTGGCATTTACATAATGACGGTTATAAGTTATAAGACTAAACATATCTATGAAAAAAATATGTTTATGTACATGCATATGGTGGTAAAGCGAATGTACATGAAACTGATCTGACACTTGCTTATAACAATAGAAAACACAAAACAGTTTTAAGTATTTTTTATATGCAAATGTAGTTATTGTAAAAATTTTCAACATAGTAGTAATTACTAAACAACCGACAGCCTTTTAACTTTAGAAAGCTGGGCTAATGTTTGTACTATTGGTGCTTATAAAAACTATCCTGTATAAGGCGTGTGATGTGCATTTAGAAGTGCAGAACATATATGACAACTTCGTTACTCGCATGAGCGCATACACGTACGCATGCTAAAAAGAAGTTGCCACCCTACCTAAACCTAAACCTAAACCTAAACTTTCAATTCTTATAACACAGGGGGCCCGTTTCACAATGTTGTCGTATTTAAATTTGCTACATCGTAAAGAATGTCAAGGGGCCTGTGGTTGAAGTTTACAAATGCCAAAAATCTGTCTAAACTGTGCGCTTTCTAAAGAAAAACAGTTATTTGTTTGGCAAGCTCACAACTTGCAGATATTTTTGACATGTGCAAGAATAACCGATTAGCCCATTGATATGGTTTAGACGTCGTAAATTTCCTACAGCTTTGTTAGACGGCATCAAGTTGTAACAGTGTTTGGTCCTACATGTATGTATCTAACATCAACAATGTAAGCGTTATACCGCATTTACATGTAACTGGGACCCAATTTTACAAATCCATCGTAAATTTACGACATCCAAAACAATGCTACTGGACGAATTGGTTTGGTTTATAAAAATACAAAAATTGCTACAAACTGTGTACTTTTCAAAAAAAAAATTGCCATTTGTAAACCCAACATATAAACCAGTGGTAACATTTACGCCGTGGTATATTTGTGACGGCTTTGTGAAATGGCACCTTGTTGAATTAGTACTGCTGTTAAATTGTTATATGTCTGGGTAAGTAGCAGGGTTCCGTTTCACAAATACGTCATAACTTTATGACGTCGTAAACCATGTCACTGGATTAATAGATTTGGTTTACCAATGCTCAAAATCGTTGTAAACAAGTTTTTCTTTGGAAAGTGCAGTTTACAACGACTTTTGGGCATTTGTAAGCCAAGTTCACCAGTTAAGTGATTGGGTTTACGACGTCATGAATTTACGACGTCTTTGTGAAACGGTACCCAGGGAAGGGAAGTTGGTCCTATTAACCTTCATTCTCCTTCCTTCCACTGAATAAGCTCTTATATCCTTT
>JAULCD010161135.1:0-10971 GCA_032361085.1 Calliostoma canaliculatum
AGATGAATCATCCACCACTTGTTCATCTCAGGTAAAAACATCCAACGTGATCTTTTGCTGGCAATAAATTTGATTGTTTTAGGAAGAATGCTCCAAAGATCAGTTCTTGTTAATTCTTGGCAAATTCGCAATTAGATTTAAGCAAAGGGAGAACATAATCCTCAATATGTAATGATTTACATAGCCTCACCGATGACAGTGGGTTCGCTGCACACGAGGAGAAACTGCTAAACCTTATCACTGAATTGAGAGGCGCGAGACGCACAGTGAGGGTTAAGCCAAGTGGACAGAGGAACAGCCAATGTTTGACTGCCTGAGTGACAATGTTTGAGTTATATCGCGACGCTCAGATTTTACAGCAGGGGAACACCTCGTGTGGCTCTGTGAAACCTGCAAGTCCTGCTGGTACTGGCGAACCAAGGGTAATACAAGCATTGTACCGTATCCTCACTGCCCTTAGAAACAGTTTTTCATTGCTGAGAGAGATGCCAAACTCCTAGAATCTTTTTATGTGCATGTTTGTTTGTGTGTTTGTACCAGATCAGACATTTCACCGATTTTTAATGTGCTAGTTCACGGAGACATCATGTCACAGTTTATAAGAATATCTTACTCAGACACAGTATACTGACTCTGAGCCAACCAGACCTTATGACAAACCACAGCAAAAGTGCATCTTGACAAACCATTGCAAAAGTGCATCTTTTATAACGCCTTTTGATCTGCCGCGGCCGGGGATCAAACCGTAAACCTATCGCACACTTTGTTTTCCGAGCAGACACTCTAAACACTACACCACGGAGTGAGCGAGTTATGGTTCAACTCTACACCACAGAGGCCGGTTGCTGGACTGCAAGATGGAATAGGTATCAGAAAAGTTGCAACACATCGCAAAAACATATCTGATATCCATCAATTGTGACACATTTTTCATTCCCAGGAGTCCGTTGACACTCGATCTTGTAAAGCAAACCAAGAACAACCACCAAAGATGATAACCATTATGTCATTACAACAGCCTTACCCAAAAAGTTCTTAACAGAAGATTTGAGTGAGTGAGTGAGTGAAATAGTTTTACATGGCTTTCAGCAATATTTCAGCTATATCGCCATGTGGTGTACAAGAGGCACACCGAGGAACAAATGAGAAAAAGAGAGTGACAGAAAGAAAAGCTACAGCAAAAGATCCCCATTTTAGGCTGCTTGTACGTCAAGCATGGGGTTACTGGGGTCCCATTCTTCCCAGTGTCTGAAGACACTCCCCTGAAACCCCACAGAGGGAACAGAAGATTTGAGACTGCGATTCAAAACAGCCACACATACGAATGTCAGCGCACAGACAACTAAGAACCATTTTGGAGCTGCTGGTATCAACTTCAGACTCGTTCCACAAAGCCAATGCAAAGTTAGAGCGATCTTAGTCACTGAATTTTGGTGATTCATGCATACAGCTTCTATATTTATATTTCCAAAATGTCCAATGGAATCTGTCCTGACACATTGGATTTAGAATATTCTCTGGCATTGATATTTTTATTATTCAATGTTCCTTTATGACCACTGACCACTTCCTCCACGAACCTTAAATTAGCTAAAAGGAGCTGGAGAACGAGCAGGGTCAAATTCTTCAAAGCTTTCGTAAGGTAAAGACTGAATATTTATCTTAGTACTCTTAACCCTTAAAGTGCTAAACTGGGGTTATTAAAATCTTTCCTTTGGTAATTTGTTAAAAAGAGCTCCCCTAGGAGCTCTTTTTAACAAATTACCACAGGATAGGTTTTCAACTGCTTATATAGATTGGAATCTGAACACTGAAACCATCAAGTGTTGCTCTCAGCATTGTAAGGGTTAACCTTAGGTGTGGTGAAGTGGAAGGCATACAGCTGCCCTTGCAATCTCACTCTAACCCAAATGCTGCCGGCTGCGAGCATAACTGAAATCGTCTGGTTAGAACTTAAAATAAATTTTTCTTTTTGAAATTAGGGCTGCTTTGGACTTGAAATAACATTTTGATTTTTCCAAACGACAATTATTCAACATGCTATATCAAACAAATGTATCGTAAACAACAAGCTGAGCACAAGCTTCACACATGAACATGTTGCATTTTGTTTCTGTTAGTAGAATATATAGATCGAACATAATTACAATCTATATATTCAACAATCAATCCAATTCATATTTACTAAATAAACGATGCCAATGACAGAATGGTCTCCGATATGACAGGGAAGACAAAAAATTATTAATATATATTTTGAATAGTATTATAATTCTTTCTCTTTTTTTTTAGCTAACTTGTTCACATATAATTCTGAAGTATGACAAGAGTTTTGTTTCCTACTTTTTTTCAATGCGAGGATCAATAGGTCTAAAAGGAACATAATGGACGCCTCCCCCTCCCAAAAGAAAAAAAAACATTGAGGATTTACCGTATGCAAAATCCTGCATCCTTACTCATAAAATTTAACAAGGAATACCAAATATTTACATGTGCGTCCAAAGAACACAGCAAAACCCAGAATCTGTGTTCTTGTTGGCGATTGTCATAGCGCAGAGATCACTTTGGAAGCGGTGCTATTTGGTGCTGTTTCCAAATCGATATCTGTGTTACGACAGTCGTAAGATTATGATACGAAACAACTTCACAGGACATTGTTTCAAAAATCACCTACGATCAAATTAGTCTTAAATCGCTTTGAGTAACGGGTGCCTGAAATTACTTTAAAGAATCTGTGTCAGAGTGGGACCCCCAAGTTATAGCCTGGGATTCCTAGAATTCTTTGTTGCGAGTCACAGGGACTCCTAAATTTATATGTCGAGGTAAATCCCTGAGTATAAAAGGTAAGAATAATGTTTTTAGCAATGAATAAATATGTGTGAAGCTTTCGCCCAAGTAAAGAAATAATAGAAATTATTTAAATATATGTGCACAGTTCATATCGGCACTTAATAAGCAAAAAGCCATTAAAAGATTTTTAAAAAAAAGTAATATATCAGAAATAAATTTTCGCACATAGTCCAAAGCATAGCATAATTGGTCACAATCAGATGAAATTCAGCAACGTCAGATCTGGATTGTTACCGGACAGGTGACCCGATTAGCTTGCTGTATTCCCGAGTGTATCTAGGGTATTTGACTGCTCCAAACTGAATTACAGGTTGGAAAGATTGTGGTTTCACCCGAGGCAAGTGACTTTGTTCGAAGTGTGCCTTTGTTAACCCAGCAGTATAACTGGGTACCTGGTATAGAAGATGTGTGTAATTTGAATGCTAACCTACTAGAGCCTAACAGGCAGCTTGAGTTGTGACTGACACTGAGTGAATATTGGATCCGATGATCAGGGTAACAATTGTAGACTTGCGCCATGAGCATGCACTAGTGGGTGGACACTGGCGCATAAGAAATATCCATTATTATTATTAATGCGCCATTGAAAAAACATACTGTTTTCAAATTCTACTGCTCTGTCGTGCCCTGTAAATGCTCTTAAACAAGGTCGCCGCCGCTGGGGTAAGATCAATGATTTGTTGCAACTCAGTAATTTTGTGGTAGGGCTTCAGTTTGAATTTCAGAACCCTATATGTCAAGTCAATAGAAACCGGACAGGTATTTGCCACAGAGACAAGAATATTTGCACACTTGTAGTAACAGCATTGAATGCCATTCAGGCCTGGTGTAGTTTCCAACTTCATCAACCAAAATGACATCCCCAAAATGCAGTTACCTTTCCTTTTCACCCTAAATGAGCACCTGCAGGACATACTGGGACATTTTCTTTCATCTTTATTTTGCAAAGCTGCAAAATTTCATTAAGTGCTGCCAAGCTGAATGGCAAGCAATACCTCAGGCAATGTTAAAGACTCCTATCAGGTATGTGAGACATTGAAGCAAAGCACGTTGTGAAAAAAACTGCTCACATAGACTATAATAATAGTTGTGTCATTCTTGAGACCTTATGAAGACACTACTAGCTGTAAAAACAATATTTGTGTTCCTTACCTTGTTCTCTAAATGATGTGTCAGTATTGAAAAACTTTGATCAAAATCCTTATTTTTCTACCCTCTCTAACATCAAAATTTAAGTATAGCCAAATTTGTTTGAATGAGTAATACATTCAAATTCAATGTTTAAATATAAATTTACGAATAATTCCAAACAATAAATTATTGATAATGGATAGCAATAACCCTATGATGTCACAGTCTTCAAGTTTAACAATAACAAATAACCTAACAAGAATAAAAATAGTAAAACCTACAGGATCCATAAGTTCATAGTTGTTCTTAGTATCTCACCACTTACATCAAGAACTCGACTCTTCTTTGAGTTTGTCCCCAGCCACCTGCTCAGCCCCAGGCCAAAACCAGTGCCCAAAATGGTGAACAGAATCTGGAAGAGTCTTCATCATTGCATCCATCCGGACCTTGTTAATCTGGAACACTGCATTGCCCAAAAGAGCGAGAGCATCTGTCAGTATCCTAAGAGCATCACATGGATCATAGTTCCTCTCATGTACAGACTCAAGAAGTTTCACAAGGGGAATTATACCTTCAGAAATAGACAATTGAACGTCCTGAAGTCTGTAGTCAAGCTCCAAACCTGATCTAGACAACAGGCTCCACATCTCTGGATTAATCTTGGCAGGAATTAGGGACTCACAGTTTTCAGGTATCTTGTAATTATCCTTCAGGTCTTCCACTTCTCCGTCATTGGCACACGCCATATTGATCATACTCCCAACATTGGCGTCCACATCAACACCATGCACGGCAAGGCCACTAAAGAAAGATGGCTTATAGTTGAGAGATAAAATGTCATCATTATCCTCTTCTTTTGACTTTTCAACTTTGTATGTTCCAGATTTTATTTCAATGAGATCATTTGCAAGATTGTCTCCAAACAGAAACTGAGTGACAGAATTAAATGTCCTGCATAATGGGGCATATTTTTTGTGTAAAGAATTTCTCATTAACAGTCTTCGTTTGATAGACATGTTCAATGAGACGAATCCAAGGACAGTTAGGGAATCACTCGTCAATCGACAGACTTCCTTTATATCTTGTTCACCTGATCCTAAGTGATTAATCTGTTGGACGACGGGTATCAACCCCACGGCCAGCCATCTTTGCACATCTTGGAGTGTGTCATCCCTAATCTGTGCAGGCTTCTTCAGAATACCCCAGACTTCACGTGTCATTTTGGGAGGAATAAGACCGACACAGTTCCCAGGGAGATGATACTTTTTAGAAACTGTACGAACACCCTTTTTTGACCGTCCAACTTTCTTCATAAAGTTAGCTATGAAGTTACTTATTGGTTGTCCAAAGTTTGGTTTTCGAGGATCTTGTAAGTTAGTTAGCGTTTGCTTTGAAGGCTTTGCCGATGCCATTGCAGTAGCTAACTTGGCTCTTTCATTATCATAGCAACTGTGTGCATCTACGATGCCATATTCTGACAAGTTTGAACTTTTTTCAGATTGAGGAGAATCATTAAACAAACTTTTATGTTTCTTTGGTGCTAATTTCCTTACTGAAACACTTGACCCTAAAGCTGAATCTCTTACAAAGTAATTCTTATCACCTGGGTTTTTAGATTCACGATAATTTGCGTGACTGTTCCGACGCTGATCTGGAGAAAGTTTAGAGTCCTTTTTCATTAACTTTTTTTCTGAATGTTTTGTTTCATAGATGGTAGGTGGCGGCATCTCACAGGAGTTCTTACTAAATTTCTTCTTCTCTTCTGATGGAGAGAAACCTGCTGATTTGGTTCCTATAGCAGGGGGCAGTGGTCTTTTGAAAGCAGATCCATTTTGAGTTTTAGTAAATTCTTCTGTGTCATGTTCTCCTATGTCCTTCATAAAAGCTTCATATTCCGACTCCAGGCTGTTCAAATTCTTCTTGGCTTTCAGAGACTTCAATGATGGAGCATGAAGTGCTCTTGTAATCACATCAGAATCTGAGGAATCTTCAGGGGATGAGTCATCTCTAGACCACCTGCTTTTATTTTTAAATGGCAGTACATCCCTTGCAGATGTTTTTCTGTCAGATCCTTCTCTGTCTCTGTCCCTATCAGACCCTTTCAGCCTTTCTCGATAGCTGTCTTTTCTTGATGAAACAGACCTATGGCAATCTCTCCTAGGTGACCTTGATCTATCTCTCCTAGGTGACCTTGATCTATCTCTCCTAGGTGACCTTGATCTATCTCTCCTAGGTGACCTTGATCTATTTCTCCTAGGTGACCTTGATCTATCTCTTTTAGGTGACCTTGATCTATCTCTTTTAGGTGACCCTGATCTGTGACTATCTCTCCTAGGTGACCTTGATCTATCTCTACTAGATGACCTTGATTTATCTCTTTTAGGTGACCTTGATTTATCTCTTTTAGGTGACCTTGATCTATCTCTTCCTGGTGACCCTGACCTTTGAATATCTCTTCTTTTTGGTGACCCTGAGTTATAGTTATCTCTTTTTGGTGATTCTGACCGATAACTATCTCTCCTAGGTGACCCTGGCCTATCGTTTCTTGGTGACAAATCTCTCTTTGGCGAGTTTGATTTGTGAACTTGGCCATGTGTCTGGTGTTGAGGAAAACTTGTACCTGGTTTTAAAGGCTCAGTATTGGACTTTTTTGATGGATTTGGAATTTGTTTTGAAATTTGTTTTTTCTTCTGTTCTTGAGTTTTTTGGTAATCAGGTTGTGGATATTCAGAGTAGTCATAATCTGGTCGTGGATATTCAGAGTAGTCATAATCTGGTCGTGGATATTCAGAATAATTGTACATCTCTGGTTGTTGCTGTAACTGTTGGAGATACTGCTCTTGCTGTAGCTGATACAGATGTTGCTGATGATTATAATCATGCTCACTCCCATAACCCATCTGCCATTCATTAATTAGAGATTGTGTATGCATAGCATTATGTTGGGAATCTATCACTTCTGGATCACCTAGTCTCTCTTTTAAGGCATTTGGAATACTTGTACCTAGTTTTAAAGGCTCAGTATTGGACTTTTTTGATGAATTTGGAATTGGTTTTTGCTCCTGTTCTTGAGTTTTTTGGTAATCTGGTCGTGGATATTCAGAGTAGTCATAATCTGGTCGTGGATATTCAGAGTAGTTATAATCTGGTCCTGGATATTGAGAATAATTGTACATCTCGGGTTGTTGCTGCAACTGTTGGAGATACTGCTCTTGCTGAAGCTGATACAGATGTTGCTGATGATTATAATCATGCTCACTCCCATCTGTTTGAAGCCCATGTACAAACTGGTTACTTCTGGACATGTCTGTGAAGAATTGCTGCTCATCTTGGCGAGTCTCCCGTTCAGTCAGAGCTCTTGGCGTGGGGATATTCTCAAAACCACGAATCTGCTTCTGAAGCTGCGCGAACCAGCCATAGAGCCCCTGTGTGTCGCCGTCAGCCGAAGTATTACCTTGAGACAAATCTGGAGAAGCTCTGAACCATCCATTAGGACCTGCACTACCTGTAAACGAAGAGAGAATGTATTTAGCAGGTGCACTTCAACTGTTGTACTACATACACTGAGACCCGTGGTTCAGTAGCCATGTGGTCTTTAAGTTAACAAACACTCACCAGAAAGACAGAGATTAGGACTCACATAATGGCATACTGACCATTGTCCAGTCAATATGATAATGCACAAAAGTTAATCATAAAAATTGTAAACGTTAATGACAATATTGTTGGTCAATCACAAGACATTGTAATATTGTCTCATTAAATTATGAAATACTTTCACAAACAGTGCAATTTTAGGAAGAAAATGTTTTTGACAAAACATTGGTAATTACCTGAGAAGAGTATTTAATGAGGTGATGTATTGTATTTCATAACCTTCATTCAAGAAAGTATGCCTGTTCATGCTTTTTGGAAACCAAAATAAAAAACCCAGTTCAAATCTAAATTTCAATATCGAAATTGAAACCACTTGGAGGGAATCCATTTCAACGTTATATTTCAATTGCATCATTTTTCAATGGTGTTGTACACACTTGAACTTTGATAACAAATCATACCACTTTATAGGTTACAAGAAATGAACTGAACAAACTGAAACAGTTTACAATCATTTATGCTTCCAAAAGAAAACTTCTTCCAGCCTCACCCTGTGGGGTTTCCGAGGAGTGTCCTCGGGCACATCAGAATAGGACCCCAGTAACCCATGCTTGACGTACAAGCCGGCTAAAATGGGGATTTTTTGCTGTAGCTTTTCTTTCTGTCAAGTCTCTTTTTCTCATCTGCTACTCCCTCGGTGTGCCTCTTGTACACCACATGGCGATATAGCTGAAATAATGCTGAAAGCCATGTAAAACTCTACTTAACTCACTCACTCACTCTAGTTCTCGACCTTTCACACGACCTCTGTCGGGAATGGTCTCTAGAACGGTGGTGAGATCAAGATCGAGATCGAACTCTAGATCAAGATCGTTCATGGGACTCTTTGTCTCGTTTGGAAATAGGCTGCGCTGACGTAGACTGGGCCTTAGGGTCGATGAATTTGGGACCACAGTGGGGGCTGTGATAACCGAACGTATCTTGGTTGTGGTTTCAGATTTAGGGGTTGAGTCAGCAGGGGAAGATCATCGTCTGTCGTACGGGTAGAATATATCACGTGGGCGCTTGCGCTTGTGGGAGTAATCAGAGTCAGATTCAGCATCTGACTCTTTAGAGTTCAAGGAACCATATCCAGAATGAGTATCAGATCTTCAATGATCTGATCAGCTGGGACGGTGACAGTAAGAATCTCCTCACAATCTTTAGACAACTCAGCAACTCTGCGCAATTTGTACTTTCTTTTTAATCAAAAGCTCTTCTTGCAAGAGCTTTGATATAAAGTCCAAATTCAGAGTCAGATAAATGTACACAATCTTTAGTGCAATCCTTAAATCCCCTCAAAACAATCGGGACATCTGGAGTGAGGGTTAACCATGGAAAGCGTATGTCTGCAATCTGCACAAGTTTTCGTGGGTGCCATCAAGTGCGCACAAACAGTCAAAACACACGTGTCCAACACAGCTTGGCGATCAAGTCACAGCAAAGCATAACAAATGCTTAATGGACAATCACAGATCTTCCTTAAGACAAGTAGGTGTTTTTTTGAAGTATTTTTTGTAGTTATTAATCCAAATGACGATTTTGCGAGAGCGTAAATAAGACGTGCGTACTGCACAGCGAATCAATGAACAGTGACGTACATGTATTGTAACCAAGGGCAGACAATCGTGGAGGAGACGCCAGGTGACCAGCAAGTATATATTTCAACTTTCATTCGTACTTTAATTGAGATTATTCAAGAGGAGCAAGTTGTTAGTATTGTAAATGAATAAAACATGTATTTAATAATATTGCAAACCTGTATTTCCCAGAACATCAGAGTCCAAGATATCAGTGACAAGCGGTCCTGGTTTCATCTGCCCCGCCCACTCCTCCACAGGTCTGTCAGGCTGGGGTACTGGGGTCTCTTGTCTGCAGGTGGGACAGGGGATAGAACTGGTCTTGACTGCATCTGTCTGTGTTTTGATGTAGCTGGTCAGACATCCCTGACAGAACGTGTGTTGACAGGAGAGAGTGGATGGCTGTCTCGATACTTCCATGCAAATATTGCATGTGAGGCAGTTCAACTTTTCTGAAGTCGCCATTTTGATCTTTAACTGCAAATGATAAAATAAGATTAAGATAGTGTAAAACAAAATAAAAGAAATATGTTTATTGTAATTCAGCTAATTTAGCTGCCAACACAAGAATAGAAGCACTAATGTGTACAACAGGGGTGACTGTTAAGGCACTTTTGTCTATTGCGATACTATTGCGATAGTTAAAACAACTATTGTGATATTGTTATTGTGCCATAGTTGCCCTACTACTTGATAGTTTTCACCTGATAGAATAGTAGGCTGACTCTGAGGATGTGGGCTCGAATCCCGTACGGGACTTAACCACGCATAGAACCACCGTGATAGAACAGTCACTTTTTCAGATAGTGTGATCCTAAATATAACATAAAAGTTGTGTTCGTCACTATCTAAATGGCATAAAAATCAACAGTATACCAATATACACTGACAACAGTATACCTAACTACACTGACAACAGTATATCAATCTACACTGAAAACATTATATCAAGCTACAATGATAACAGTATACCAAGCTACATTGACAAGAGTATACCAAGCTACAATAACAACAATATACTAAGCAATATTGCCAACAACAAATCAAGCTACACTGACAACAGTATACCAAGCTACACTGACAACACTATATCCAGCTACACTGACAACAGTATACCAAGCTACATGTACACTGACAACATTATACAAAGCTACACTGACAACAATATATCAAGCTACACTATCAACAATATACCTAGCTAAACTGATAACAGTATACCAAGCTACACTGACAGCCGTATACCAAGCTACACTTACAACATTATACCTAGCTACACTAAAAACAGTACACCAAGCTACACTTACAACATTATATCTAGCTACACTGACAACGGTATGTTAAACTGCACTGACAACAGTATACTAAGCTACACTGACAACAGTATACCAAGAAACATTGACAACAGTATACCAAGTAACACTGACAACAGTATACACAGCTACACTGAAAACAGTATCTAGCTGCACTGACAACAGTATGCCAAGCTACACTGTCAACATTATATCAAACTACAATGACAACAATATACCAATCTACACTGACAACAGTATACCTAGCTACTCTGACAACAGTATACCAAGCTACATGTACACTGACAACATTATACATAGCTACACTGACAACAGTATACCAAGCTAGAATGACAGCAGTATACCAAGCTACACTGACAACAGTATACCAATCTACAATGACAACATTATACCAATCTACACTGACAACAGTATACCTAGCTACTCTGACAACAGTATACCAAGCTACATGTACACTGACAACA
>JAULCD010161246.1:0-10970 GCA_032361085.1 Calliostoma canaliculatum
GTTAAATTAGAAAATGGGCGAACGACTGTCGGAGCGCAGAAATCGCTTGGGAACCGGTGCCATTCGGCACCGGTTCCAAATCGATCTCTTTGCTACGACAGTCGTAAGCCTATGATAAGAAATAACTTCACATAACGTTATTTCCGTTATCACTGGCAATCATCTTAACACTAAGATCGCTTTGAGGAACAGGGTCATGGAGTCAGGAAATAAGTGAATATTGGTTTATCCTGTAGTTTGCCTTGATTTTTACCAAAACGTCGGATAACATTTTCAAAAGTCACATGTTCACTCACGAAAACATATACATGCTGCTAGAGGTGTCAGTTACAATGTGAAACTATTTATACTGAACCAGTGGATACAATTTGCAAAAAAACCAAACTTGTTTTAAGGTGTATATTTGACAACACTGTATTTTGCTTTAGGGAATGCATAGTTAAGAAATGTATTTGCGGGCCAACCCTTAATCTGTAGGATGCTTTAGTGATGCTTTTTTTCTAAATCAACCTAAAAGGTTTTAGTCATATAATGTGGTATTTAGGCTTTCTTTCTTAAACTTGGCAAAAGAACATCCTGTTTTTACTGCACGTCATATGAACCATGTTATGTGGTACACGAGGTGAATAATATCAATCCAACGGGCTGTTCGCGTGTTTTATAACATCAGGGTAGTCTCATATTACTTTCGTGCATTGAGCTTTTCATTGTCATAACGTTGTCACTGGCTTATCGAATTGGTTTACAAATGTCCACAATCGTTATAAACTGTATACTTTCCATGGTAAAAAGTGCCATTACAGACAAATTGTAAACTACAAATACAAACAGGACGTCTTCGTATTGACCTCAAGGCAATACAACTACACTTATCTGACAATTATAACACAAAATATTATGGATTGCAACTTCAATATGTGTAAAGCACGACGTTTCTGGGCTGGTCAGGGGCAAGAATGAGCCCAGAAACGTCATGCTTTACAAATATAGAAGTTGCAATCGATAATATGTTTTGTTATAACTACACCAACTTCTAAATGCATTTAAAGAATCTTATCCAAACCTTTACGATGTCATAAACTGAGTCCCCGGTTTATGGGTTTGGTTTACAAATGCTAACAATTGTTATAAACTGTACATTTTCCTTGAAAAACCTGAAGTGTCATTAAAGACTAATTATTATACAAAAATTACAACATAACGAATGGGCAAAGACTATCCCAGAAACGTCGTGCTTTACACATAAAGAAGTTGCAATCCACAATATTTTGTGTCATTACTATACCAACTTTTAAATGCCTTCAACGAATCTTATCTGACAATAACAGGAACACATGTGATGAAGAGACCCTAGCGTGCTGTTTTCCAATTATTTAGTTCCTGTCACACGAGGATTGAAACATAAACCACATGGTGGTTTTACGTCGTTATTCAGACATCATTGGCTAACCAGGGAAAGAATCACGTAATGACTCCCCCTGGAGTAATTCAAGACCACATTTTTCTGTCATGATTGTCAATTTCATGCATGAACGTCTAAACATCACAGTTGCCAAACAGTTCTTTAATACAAAAAGCAGGAGCTATTTCATGTACAACAATACATAAAAAGATAACTTTGGAAGTAAAAGTACAATTGAATTTTTGCTCAAATGTGCAGTAAACAAGGAAGTTGTCACATTGAAATAACTCAGAAATCAATTCAACACTTATGGCGAGAAGAACAAATGGATATATTTTGAGTTCAAGTGACCTCTTGAGGAAGGTTACTCTTATTTCACTTAAATAACTCCCGTAAACCATCACTTCCGCCATTGTTTGTGGTTTGTATTAACCCTTTGAATGTCAAACTCAACATTTGTTTATTTCACTGTCAAAATTCCAAATTAAAAAGGCCATTGAAAACCAATCCTGTAACTATTTTTGAAAGAGCTCCTTTAACTCCAAAAGTTAAAAACAGCTTCGTACGAGACGGCAAACACATATAGAGCAATATGTTTTATGTATCCTAAAACACACAAATATTACCCAGACGCGTTTGTGTTTGCGTAAGGTATTTGTAACATCTACATTGCGTACATATGAACAAAATTTCCTTTGATTATATTTTTTTTATATTTTAATTGAAATTTAGATTTGATCAATGGAAGCAGTCAAAGGAATAAAAGAACATTATATTATGGAAAGAACTTCTTTATTGCGCTGAGCGGCATTCCATGCCTCTCAGCGAAATAAAGAAGCTGTTATTCATAATATAATTAACTTCTATTGCTTCCATTACAAACTAAAACAGAAATCAGTTAAGCTGGTGCATGTAACGTCACAATAGGTATAACGTCATGCCAGAGATATGTCTGCAAACAAATGGCGATATAATGGGACTATATCTCCCAGGATATATTTCACACAAGCGACATCTCCTCTGGCACACACTGGTTAGATCGTCTGCTCAGAAAACAGATGGTTAGGTAAGTTTGAGGTTCACCACCCGGTCGCGTCAGACCAGAAGGCGTTATAAAAGATGGACTCTTGTGATGGTTTATTTTAGGACTGGTTGTCTCAGAGTCAGTGTACTGAGTCGGATTGGGATATTATTGTTAACTGCGACAGGATGCCTTAGTGAGCTAGTACTTTTAAAATTGTTGAAATGCCTGGTACACGTAGACATACAAATATGCATATTATAAAACAAAAAGTTATAGGAGCTCAGCATCACTCTTAGCAGTAGGGAAACGTTCTACGGGGCTTTGGGGTTAGGATGCAATGCTTATATCACCCTTGGTTTGTCATTACCAGCCGAAACTTACAGGAACAATCTGACCGCCGCGATATAACTGACAAATTAAAAACTGCGTTAAGCCATAACTCACTCACTCGGATAACACAAATTCATACCATTATGTATCGTGAAACACGGGCCGATGCAAAGTTTGTATATTCTTCTAGGCGCTTTAGTCCTGATACTCATAACCTCAGTAACCCTATAACCATCGTGATACGTGTGTGTCACGTATACACAGGTCTTCTTAATCTACATATTTTAACTTGTGATCCCATCCATTAGTCCAAACCGTGTTAATACTTTTAGTGCCAGGCTCAACATTTGTCCGTTTCGGTGTCCAACGTTCAGCCTGAATACGCTGTTGAAAGCCTACTCGCTGGCAAACTGTTGAAAGAGCCCATGTAGGAGTTCTTAACAGCCAACAGTCTTAACAGACAAAAAAAGGTATAATAATTATTTGGCGAATTTCCATTGGTTTTATGAGATTTCCAACCAATGGAATTCCGCTGAATATATTCTATATATTTTTTCTTGTGAAGTTTATCACATTTTAGGTCCTAAAATCGGTTTGGCACTCTAAGGGTTAAAAGGAATGTCCTTGTAGGTAGTAGTGTGTTCTGATATTCTACAGTTTGCGTGTCTTTAATCACAAACTAAGTGGTTCCATTTGTAACATGACGCACAATTACTAACACAAGCACAAACTAGCAGAACGACCACTGTAGTGCCAATGCGATGTAAAACTGATCAAGCTATTAACTGTTGGTTTTGTCGTGACATATACATTTGGGGAAAGCAACATCTGTATTTTCAATGACAGTCATAATATACAGTAATGGTATTCGTTTGATAAGAATCCAATTCTTATTAAATTGATTGTTTAAGGCTAACTAAACGATGTCATATGTTGCGCGGTGAGGGTTGTCAAGATCGTTTTCTGTTTTTTACATGATCTCTTTGGCAGTGTTTTGTCAAGATGTGACTGGTGGTCGAGTGATGATGACCCAATCGAGTTGTAATTTGTCGTAGTGAAAACAATCTGCTCTTTTTGGCTGAAGAAATCTGTGGTGGACCTTGTCACATGTCGGCTCTACACTCAATAGAGGCGGGTTTTTTACAACTGGCTTTAAAAAGCCATCGGGTATGTAAATTGCACGTGCAATTTAGCATACAGACGCAAAACGTTTTTGCGATTTTTTAATGTACAGCTGTATATTGAAAAGATCTCTAAACATACCTAAAACACCCTTTTAAAAGGGTTGTAGAACATAGGCACAAATCGACATTTAACTGGGTTTTGCCATACTTATTTTCCAGAAGTATATACAAACGTTACATGTTTTAAAAAGAATACAGATCTGCTTAAACACACCAAATAACTTACTAATCAAAATGACCGTGTGCTAAATGTTCCCAACACATTATATAATAATAGATAAATGAAAAGTGACATTATCCGGATATAAAAAGACTGCGAATGAACAAAATGCGAGGCAAAGCAGTCCTTTTATATCCCAATAAAGTACTGTCATGAGTTCTCTTACTTAAAGCACAGACGAAAACCATGTGTACTTTTTTATAGGCATTTTCTGGAAGTTGGTGTGATGAACAAGCAATATATATATATATATATATATATATGAAAATTAATTTTGCAATGTGTGCGATGTAGATACTAACACCGTTATCACGCAAGTGATATAAAGACTTGTGAAGGTACATGTTATGTACATATTTTTACACAAGAAACATAATAAATATATAATTTATGTATTAAAAAGGCTAACTCGATTAATTGGATCAACAATGCTTAATTGGCCTTTCAATAGTGTGATGTTATGCTGTACTATCACGTGCATTGTTTTCAGTGCAGCATCTGTGTACAAATATACAACATGTGACTAGATTATCAAACACCCATTGGTCGAGACCTTTTGTCTGTGCTTTACTCTGTAATAATTTGTTGAGAAGAGCTCCTGCAGTAGTTTTATGATAACACAAGCCAGCCGTTGCACTAGTATATGTAATTTTCTTGATGTAATCACAACCATCAGTTGGCTAAATTGATCTTTAGTGGAACTGAAAACTGCAAACACACATTGGTTAGAACCTACCCTGGGGTTATTGTTTGAAAGAGTACACGATTTTGCATTTCACTCATCCACGGGTGTGTTTTGGGTCGCTTAAATAGACATGTCGATTTATAAAGATGCTGCCTTTTATAGTTTATGACCTCTATGTGACCTTGCATACAGATAACGCACATATGCTTTAATGCCTGGGATCTGTTTTATAAAGCCATTGATTTCAGTCAATGTTTCTTTGCCTATTGAACACTTCTTGTACCGACTCTTGAACATGAAACGTGATCAAAACTGGCACAAGACCAGGACGTTTTAACTTACATCTTGTAATGAGAGCTCTGAGATAAAAGGTGAGACGTCTTAGCATTGGTGTCATACACTTGTTAGAACATCCGCCCACATAAAAAAATAAAACAGTAATATTCCAATAACAATGTGTAATAAGTTACTATTCTTAATGTGAATAATTACTTATCTATATTTAATATGATAACTAATGTGTATACGTGTCTAATTACATGTATTTCGTCTCTTAACCATTAGTCACGAACTGATTTTAGTGAATACCTTGTGATGTTGAAAACCTTTTCTGTGATAATTTGTTTAAAAGAGATCCCGTAGGATCTCTTTTAAACAAATTATCACAGGGACGGTTTTCAACAGCATTTAGATTTAACATTGGACAATAGAACAGACAAATGTTAAACATGACATTAAAAGGGTTAACCCAATTGCATGCGTGCTATAGTATAGTTCGTTATTGTGAATCCTGTTTTGTGTGCGAGCCCGGATTCCCGCTAATGCTACGCACATTCTATTGAACATTAAGCACTCACTGCAGCACAATGCTGAAATGGATGTTCTCGCCTCGGGGACCTCGAGGGTTGGTTCCGCTTAATACAATGTTGACTAATGGATGGGAGCACGAGAGAGAATATAACGCTGTTGGAGATGTTTTGACATTTCACACAGACAACAAGATTATTGTTTGTGAGTTTCAATTTTAAAATGAAAATGTATGTCAGGATAAAAATGAAAAACGCTATTACTGAACTCAGTTGAGAGCTCGAAACGCTGTTTACATTTTGAATTAAATATCGAGCTACAATATGTCGTGACCTGTTGGTTAAATTCACCTTATGAGATAGTGTATTTCAAATTGTAACGTAAGTTGAGTTTTAGCATGGGTAAACTAAACCCAATGCCGAGTGATATGGTGTATGAAGTTGTAGAATTACGACGTCCTTCTGAAGAAACACAAAGCATGCCGTTTAATCAAATCCAATGTAACTATACGACGTCGTAAACCGTTTCTCTCAGCCAATGGGTTAGGTTTACAAAAACCCAAAATCATTGTAAAGTATGCATGTTCCAACGAAGAACAATAAAGACAAAGATAACTGTCATTTTAAATTTGATCTAAGGACAACACGACTTTCATTCTGTCTCCAAACATTAGCTTAACCATCGATAAACTGCAATAGCATCCGACACTTATTGGAACCATGGATTCTTTTGCAGGAAGTCAAATTCCAAACAGAGTCTACCTGTTGTCTGCACTAAACGAAACGTTCACAATAATCACAGGATAGGTTTTTAACAGCCTATTTAGATCGCAATAAAACATTTAAATAGATCTTGAACCTGACACTTAAAAAGGGTAAAGGGCCCTACGAGCACGATATTTCATAGCCTAGTTCAGGTACACTGGTGATGGACACATCTTTTTAGATTTAACCCTCACGAACTAATGTTGCTTTTGGTCACTCTGACCTTGAATAGGTCTTTACATCATTGGTTTGAGCGTGTTGGTTTACCAGTGAAAACCTTTATGGTGATACCATAGTTATCACGCAATAGCCCTGGATACTGTTTCACAAATCGGCGTACATTTACGATTTGTAAAACATATCACTGGGCCGGTGACTTGGCTTACAATTGCTAAAACTCGTTGTCAACTGTGCACTTTTTTTATTGGAATTTGCAAACCACGACAATTGACCCAGTGATATGTTTTATACGTTGTTTAGTTAGGTTCCTACAGGGCCCATTTGTCAAAGCCACCGGCTGAGTTGATCGTAACTGCTAACATATAACATTGGCTAACGATTGTCGTAGTGCAGAGATCGTTTTGATCCAGCGCCATTCGGCACCGGTTTAGAATCAATTTCTGGACTAAGACAGTCGTAAGCCAGTGATAAGAAACAACTCAAAGGGACATTGTTTTACAAATCACTTACGATAATCTCTTTAGGAACGGCACCGTGCATGACAGCCATCTATGTTTAACAACACCAAATATTATGGATTGCAACTGGATTGCGCATGAGGGTTTAAATACTCATGATTGTTTAATCTTCGCAACATAAGTTAAATTTGTGTTGCCACTTTTCATGAACTAATTTACTTGTAATTTTACTTTCAACACAATCTTTACATATAATACAGGTTGTGCGTAACCTTTTGTACTAAGTATATTCTCTTGCAAGATAAAACCACAAATTATTATGCTGACAAAATGACACTAATCAGTATAATCGGGTGTTTGCGATTTAGCAAACATTACCTATTTTACCATGAGCTAACACATTACACACAACATTAACAAACTATTATTACAATGTGCAGAGACATGTATAAGTGAGTTAGTGTTTGTACCGTCAGCAGTTTTGATAATTATCATCAGGACTGTCGGGTGAGTATGACTGAGCATTTGCCGTGACATTGCACTAAGACAAATGAACAAAATTTATTGAAGTGTTTAGAAAGCAGCCTTATTTGAATTATTTACATGTCTGGGACAATAACACGTAATCTAAATAGTAGATTTGACAATGGACTACAACACGCAGTAAGATCTTATGCTTTTATTGTAATATAATTTTATTGGATTTCCTGACCAAATTATACCGAGTCAAATATAAAACAAACGGACAAATGCTGCATTTGGCACACTAACGATGAGCTAATGACAACACACGAACAACTAAAGGTGAACATATTACATTGTGAACAAAATGCAACTTCCATCGCAATATATTGCAATATGTATGTATTGCGATACATGTACGGAGACAAATTAAACAATTCACATCTTTATAAGAAATCCCATATATGATGTATCACAGTAAAATGTATCGTAGAAGCTAAAATGTAATTATAAATGTCCAGGGAAGGCATTTGCTTAACGTAGTGACTATAGTGGGTTCCAAACACATTTAGTCTTCCTTCTAAAAACTTAAAACTCCCAAGAGTGTAGACCATGCCAATGTCCACTTACGGTAAAGCCCATTATTTTGTAATGTTGGGACACTGGTTAAATATTGGATCAGTTTTATAATTAACCCTGTCTAAATTTCTAATTCTATTAAATGTTTAAATACAAAACGGTCGTGCCGCTTATGGCTGTATTATTGCCCAAGCTGTGCGACACAATAACTCACTCACTCAACATTCCTGAGAAAACATTTCAACATTCAGGGGAGTGCAATGATATAACACATTAGTACCCTCGGTTCGTAGGTACCAGCCAAAAGTTTCAGTGCATTACATAACCACACTGTTGATGCAGGCTTTCTGACTGCAATATACGTTGTCGCCGTAAGATAACTAAAACTGTGTTAAACACCAATATCGTTTACCTGCCCTTGTTATTAAAATCACTGCGTGCATGTCATGAGCATCTTTTCAAACCATTGATATGTGACAATAATGCGTTACAATTACCAAGCATCGTTTCAATAAAATAGCTGCCTTGGGAGCGATTGGAATTGTTCCGTGTACCGTTGGCAAATACTGGTGATTATCGAAGTTCCCATAATCAAACCTGGTGTTGTTTCAAATTAAAACAGCCCGACCTTTAACGAGACGCGCTGCTGGTTAGCGTTTAACCCTTATAACACTAAACGTGTTTTATTACAATTGCAGTTGTGATTATAATGTGCTACGTCCTTTCAAAAAAATATTTAAACAACTTTTTAAAAGAATTTTTGAAAACTTTTTATATTTAAGATACAAACATTCAGGGGTTACTTTAGAACGATGGGTACGTCTGATTGTTGTGTAGTACGCCTTTGCTCCCAAACATGTTTCATTATCGTTCTTGGGGTTATATACCTACATGTAAATATAAAAATTCCACAGTTAGATTTGAAACCTGCGCCGGAAAGGCGCAGGTTTCAAATTTGACTGCGCAATTTCATTTCCTTAAGCGCAAATAGCGCAATGGCTCGGTCCAAAGGAACCCCTAATAGTGTATAAGGTTGTTATTGAAGCTCAAGGAGTTAAATCATAAGCATCATTGGTTTCTCCCCTCAATTCTCTGGCACTATTGCATAAAGGTCTTCAACACGCACTGAGAACATCGCATGCCCATGAATAACGAGCGTTATTGATCATTGATCGTACACTTTTCACAACTTTAAGCACAACTGTCAAATTGACATCATATCAATATATATATATATACAAAGTAATTAAATTTATCATCCAATGACAAGATATGGCAGGATCACGTGATTTTAAGAGACTTTGGCATGCTATTTTCCCATTATTTATTTCCTGTCGCAAGACAGTTGAAACAAAAACAACACGGTTGGGTTACACTGTTATTTATACAATATTGGATAACCGAGGACAATCACATCTGATAAATCCCCCTGGAGCAATTTAAAATACATTAGCATTTTATCATTTCTAATTTCACGCTTGATAGTGAAAACATCGCGGTTGCAAAACCGTAATAACAAACAAACATAGCTTTTTTATGTGGTGTTATGACACTTTATGCAACAGTTTTTAAGGCATTGAAAGCGAACTACAGAAGATTCTCCACTCTGCGGTATGTTTAATTGGCTAGTTGTTACAAAGAAAGTATAATTCATTTAACTCTTACAGTGCAAATTTAATTTTGGTTGGACATACGACGGGACAACCTAGTGCTGTTAGACAGGGATATTGATCTTGAATGAGTGAGTGAGTGAGTGAGTGAGTGAGTGAGTGAGTTACAGTTTAATGCCTTTGGGCAATACACCAGGTAAACACTGATCGTAACTAAAAACAATGGACTGTGTTGACATGTTTTAAGTTTGAATGACTTTTTGTACTTTTTGCAATATCTTAATGTAGCTAATTATGTTTTAGATCAAGTGCAATATGCTAAAGTTAATATCAAGTTTACGGCCTCAATAATATTAATGATTATCCCATGTGTGAATCTGTGCAATGCATGTTGATATGTACAAGTAGACTTTGGGCTTTGTCTGGTTGGTGCACGAGAGCACGATCTTCCCTGTCATCCCTGTCCAGACCTCTGTGCATCCTTCACTTCACCAGAAGCAGTATGTTTACGTATTAGCTGATGACAGTGTGACTAATGTTCAGTTGTGTTTCGATATCAAAACATGACATACCAGTTTGGTTCATACCAATAATTTACCATCTTTGGTTCTGAGGCATTGGACGCTTAGGCATTTCACTTGTTGGACAAAATAAAGTTTAATTTATGCCTAAAACCAGGTTTTAGCTGTATTTTCCAAGATAACATACGCCAAAAGAGGCTATGTGCATACTGCATGTTTAGTAAACGTCCCTCGGAACAAACATGCTTAACGCAAGCATGCACGTGCAACTCTGAACAAGGCGTGTTTGTGATATTATGTTCACAGATGTGGTATATAAAATATACTTGTAGTTTTAAAAAAACTATTGAATCTCATTAAACTAAAGGAAATGCGTTAAATAACTTCTATATTTTCTATTAGTGTTTCTAAAATAATACCCAGCTAAACAATTACTAAAAATGACAAAGATATTGATTTGATAAACCATGACATAGAAGATAAGATATATTTTGCACCTAACATTAACCCTTGAACTACCAAACATCTAACACTTTCAATGTCCACATTCCAATATAAACATGCTGCTAAATGTCTACCTCGTGATAATATCCAAGACAATTTATCACAGAATAAGTTTTTCACAGATGTTTGTCCTACTAAAATCAATTTTAGGACTTTAAGGGTTAAAGTTTTATTTATAGAATATCAATATTCCGAAAGCTGTAAAGCAGTCAAAATGTGTCTCCAAAGTGCTTATTTGTC
>JAULCD010161357.1:0-10968 GCA_032361085.1 Calliostoma canaliculatum
TGGTTGTTATCTCTCTATCGTTTTACTACCACGATATACTAACTTTTGCCCGTCAGTATATATGTGATGATGTATGTGATGATGTATGTGATGATATATGTGATTATGTATGTGATGATATATGGATGATATATGGTATGATGTACGTGATGATGTATGTGATGATAAATGTGATGATGTATGTGATGATGTATGTGATAATGTGTGTGATGATATATGTGATGATATATGGAATGATATACGTGATGATGTATGTGATAATGTATGGGATGGGTATGTGGTGATATATGTCATGATGTATGTGGTGATGTATGTGATGATATATGTGATGAGTATGTGATGATATACGTGATGATGTGTGTGATGATGTATATGATGATATATGTGATGATATATGTGATTATATATGTGATGAGGTGTGTGATGATATATGTGATGATGTGTGTGATGATATACGTGATGATGTGTGTGATGATATATGTGATGATATACGTGATGATGTATGTGATAATGTATGTGATGATATATGTCATGATGTATTTGGTGATGTATGTGATGATATATGTGATGAATATGTGATGATGTGTGTGATGATGTATTTGGTAATGTTTGTGATGATATATGGGATGATGTTTGTGATGATATATGTGATGATATATGTGATATACGTGATAATGTGTGTGATGATGTATGTGATGATGTATGTGATGATGTATGTGATGATATATGTGATGATGTTTGTGATGATATATGTGATGATATATGTGATGTTATACGTGATGCTTTTTGTGATGATGTATGTGATGATGTATGTGATTATATACGTGATGATGAGTGTGATGATATATGTGATGATATATGTGATGATGTATGTGATGATGTATGTAAGATGTCTGTGATGATATACGTGATGATGTGTGTGATGATATATGTGATGATATATGTGATGTTATATGTGATGATTAATGTGATGTTATATGTGATGATGTATGTGATGATGTATGTGATGATATATGTGATGATATATGTGATGTTAATGTGGTGATATATGTGATGATGTATGTGATGATATATGTGATGATTTATGTGATGATATAAGTGATAATATATGTGAAGTTATATGTGATGATGTATGTGATGATGTATGTGATGATCTATGTGATGATATATGGGATGATATATGTGATGTTATATGTGATGATGTATGTGATGATGTATGTGATGATGTATGTGATGATATACGTGATGATGTACGTGATGATGTATGTGATGATGTATGTGATGATATACGTGATGAAATATGTGATGATATATTGATGATATATGTGATGATATATGTGATGTTATATGTGATGATGTATGTGATGATGTATGTGATGAGTATGTGGTGATATATGTCATGATGTATGTGGTGATGTATGTGATGATATATGTGATAAGTATGTGATGATATATGGGATGATATACGTGGTGATGTATGTGATGATATATGTGATGATGTATGCAATGATGTATGTGATGATGTATGTGATGATGTATGTGATGATATATGGGATGCCCAACTCAGTTAACCTTGTTGGAGAGCGATTTTTACATTTGAAAAGTAAAAGCTAAGTTTTTTTAGTGGTTTTATTCAATTTGAAAAAAAGTATTTTGTTTTGTTTTGTGACTGCATTATTAAGTCTTTCAATCAAATTTTAAAACTATTGTTTTTTGCATTTATGTACAATATTATATGTAAGATTTGTAAAGTAATTTACACAAAATTTGGCTTTTATCTTGGACCTCTTGAATTGTAGCGAAATTTACTTGGTAAACTGGTAAAATTTTGTCGATTTCTTAAGAACAATATATCATCATATCGTCAATAATGTTTGTTAAGTCTCTTTGCATATCCTAGTTACATATTTTACTAACGGGAATTAACAAGAACAACAAATAAATTGGTGTTTTTGCAGCATACAAAGTTGATTTTTTCAGCTGAAATCGATATGACGATAATGTATTTTTGTATAAATATCTTTCCTTGACGACATCTTTTGAAGGAGACCAAATACCAAACACATAAACACCTTCTGTTTGTGGCAACGCATGTCGAGTTTAATAATCGAGTTTTAAACAGCAAAACATGTCACAGCAGAAAGTCCATCTTAAATCAGTTAAAATAAAAAATACCAACTCTACAGAATAATCTTATACACTATCTGACAGAACAGATTCGATTGGACATTTTGGCAATATAAATATAGAAGCTGTGTGTATGAACCACGGAAATTCAGTGAGGGTATCCGGTGTTTGCGAAGAGTGAGCATGCCCTACCCTACAAGTAGCACCCGTCATACACCTAGTTTTGCAACTTTAATATAAGACCAACTCGCAATTTTTTTATTTTTTTTTCACTTTAATTTTGAATATAATCACCTTTTACCAGAATGCACTTGTTCCATGTGTCTTTCAAGCCTTTTAGTTGCCCCCTTAACCACGCCTCTGTGGCAGCCTTGACTTCCTCATTATTTATGAACCGTCTTCCTCGCAGGGCGAATTTCATTTGTCTGGACAGGAAATAGTCACTGAGAGCTAGGTCTGGGCTGTAGAGTGGGGGGTTTAACTGTTCAAATCCGCACTCACGCATGGCGGCCTGTGTAATTCTCGATTTATGAACTGGAGCGATGTCTTGCAACAGCAGAACACCATGTGTTAATATCTCTCGGCGTTTCAGGCAGATAGATTTCCGCAGTTCATTCATTGAGTTTGCATAAATATTTCCATTGATTGTAGTTCCCGGTGGCAGATAATCTACCAGTAATATGTCTCTTGCATCTCAAAATACAGTGGCTGTTATCTTGCCAGCCGAGGGTTGAGTGCGACACTTCTTAGGAGGTGGGGAAGAAGTGTGCTTTCATTGCATGGATTCCAATTTAGTTTCCAGGTCCAAGTGGTGAATTCATGTTTTATCCCCTGTCACCAGACGTTAAAGAA
This sequence comes from Calliostoma canaliculatum, assembly GCA_032361085.1. Taxonomy (NCBI): domain Eukaryota; kingdom Metazoa; phylum Mollusca; class Gastropoda; order Trochida; family Calliostomatidae; genus Calliostoma; species Calliostoma canaliculatum. The sequence goes on from JAULCD010161357.1 coordinate 2,980, forward strand.
TCCCAGCTTCATCAGCGTTATAGAGATCCAGGAGCTCTTGGCAACTTTCGCGTCTGTGATGGCGATCTTGAGGACTGAAGTTTCTAGGAACACATCTTGGAGATACCTTTGACATACCAAGATGTTCATGAATTATGGTTTCAACTGTACCAACTAATATTTGGAACTCTCTAGCAAGTTCAGAAACTTTCACTTGTCGGTTAGACATAATTCTTCTTTTGATGGCAGCAATAGTTTCGGGTTGGGTAGCATCGGATGGCCTGCATGACCGTGGGTCATCATCTATGGACTCCCTGCCCCTCTTTAACTGAAGTGACCAAAGACAAACTGTGCAAAAGCCAGGAGCATCCTCACCCATTACAGTAAGCATGCGATCATGGATTTCTTTTGCTTTACATCCCTCCTTGGTTAGAAACTTTATTACAGCGCGTTGTTCATGTTTGAGAGAATCCATGATTATGACCAACCCTTTGTGACTGAAGCTATATTATCTTACTTATTGTTGTGTCTAGACAATGTTATGACACATGTCAGCATGATGTTATGACAGGTGTAAATTTTTTCACAAGTTGGCATTGTTTATGTCAACATAAACCTTTAAGTTGCAAAACTTATTGAACGCCCCTCGTAGCTTCTATAAAAATTATTATATTTTATGACATGTTATCATTTTTTTGCCACATGACGATATCATTCTCCCACAAAATACAAATTTTAAAAGTACCAGACCGGGATTTTCAAATGCCAGACCCACACTGGTGTAGCCCAAAACGCAGGAGGGGGCTGTAGCGATCCCTTCATACAAAGTCTCTTCCATTTAATCTAAGTACGAAGTGCTGTTAGTGCTGTTAGTTACACACAGTAAATGTTAGTTAGGTTGAGGTTGTGAATTGTTGGTGTCTTTGCCCCTTACAAGACTCCGCCCGGTGAGTATTAGCAAGGTAGAGTCATTAAGTGTCATCAACGTTAGTGGTCAGGTATTAGTATGCTTTATGAACACTGTGACACGAGTACGAGTTCTTTACCATAAGCAGAATACCGATCTCCTTGGGCGAACTCTTTGCTCGTGATAAACTTGTACAACGTAAACATCAAGGTTAAATAATAAATAACCAACAATGTCTTCCACCAAATAAAAACCCCACCTAACCTACTCCTTAATTTTGTAATAGGTTACAATCCCATTAGTCAACTTCAATTCAATGTCATCTTGAATTAAAAACACCAAAAACAACACTTAATAAATAACCCCACAATCACTTTCCTTGCCAAACTAAAACAGGCACTAATCAGTTAGGGAAAAACGAGGTAAAACAAACTAAATCTATCTATCTATCTATCTATCTGTCTATCTGTCTATCTGTCTGTTTGTCTGTCTGTCTGTCTGTCTGTCTGTCTGTCCGTCCGTCCGTCTCGCCGTCCGTCCGTCTGTCCGTCCGGGGCAATCAGGATAAGTTTTTACGGAAACTTTTTAATGTAATTTGGTGTGTGTATGTCACAGGTCATTATTTTGAAGAAGTCCGAAAAAGGTCTCCGAAAAGTTATTTGTACAGAGTTATGGCCTTCGATCGTGTTTTTGGACTTTGTGCACACACACAGGCTTCATTTAGGACAAATTTTCGCAGAAACTATTGCGTGTGTTTATATAAGTTTTTTGCAATGATAATAACAGTAGTAATAATAATGACAATAATTTAGTCTTTGAAATATTATTAAACAGTAAAACAAAACAAGACTTGCTTATCATCTAGACTGTCTACAAGGCTCCCATAAATATTTGACAGTCATGGTGCAGATTACCAAACAGACAAGAGCGTCACTACGACACTCTTCGACATTTGTTTCTTTTTTTGCACTGGTCGACCTTGACTGACCTTAGCTATTGACTCTAACAGTGCCAAAGCGAGTTTAGTAGGTTTTAAAACTGTGATAACAAGTTTTGCTGATAACCTCACCTGTATTGTTTTAATCTCATCTTAAAAGAGTTCCGACAGAATGGTGGATGAGATTACAAAAAGCTATAAGACTGGGAAATTGATAGAGAAACGAACAAATGTTGGGCTTGACTTAAACTTGTTTTGATTGGTGTCCGTGTCTTGATTTGTTGTCTTAATTCTCTTTAACCCTTTGATCCCATTTCGTTTTATTTCATTAGAGTTAGCTTTTAATGAATTAATTTATTTATTTGGGCTTTTTTTAAAAATTGTATTGTGTGTAATTTTTCCCGAGATCGGCAAAGTTTGCAATTTGCCGACAGTTTCCAATTTGCCGACAGTCGGTAAAATACCGTTTTTGCAGACGTTGTCGTAAGTTTACGGAGCTCTGCAAAGCTAACTGCGGCCCGATCTCATGAAGTACATTGTATGGCTGACCTATTGTCGGCAAATTATAGACCCTGTCACATTTCGGCAAATGCCACACAATTTGCCACAACTTGCTAGCAAAAGCCATGAATGAAGTCTACATACAATGTAGGCCTAAACTTACTTTAAGCGGATCGCTCTTAGCTCCACTGAGCGCCGTAACTTACGTCAACGCCGGCAAATGTATTCTGTTACCGATTTTGGCAAATTGCTGACTTTGCTGATCTCAGGGTGATGCAGGGAAGTGCTAACAAACGCCGTTAATAGTGTGTGCATATAATGTACTTAATGTTAGCGGGCCGTACTTAGCTCCGCTAAGCGCCGTAACTTACGCCAACGCCGGCAAAGGTGTTATGTTACCGATCGTCGGCAAATTGCCGACTTGGCCGATCTCAGGGTGATGCAGGAAGTGCTAACAAATGCCGTTAATGACGTGTACATCCAATGTAATTAATGTTAGCGGGCCTTACTTAGCTCCGCTGAGTGTCGTAAACTTGCGACAGCACCAGCAATTTTACAGTTTTTCGGCAATTTGTGATCGTTGAACTTTCCTAATAGTTTCTGCGTCGTAAACTCACCCTTTTCTTGCAGTGACTGGTACGTAAGATTACAAAAAGCTATTAAGACTGGGAAACCTATAATGAAACAAACAAATGTTGTGCTTGACACTCTAAGAGTTAAACTTGTTTTGGTTGGTGTCTGTCCGTGTTTTGATTTGTTGTTTTTCTTTAACCCTTTTATCCCATTTCGTTTGATTACGATAGAGTTAATTTTTAAGGGATGCATTCGTTCGTTCGTTTGTTCTGTGTGTGTGTGTGTGTGTGTGTGTGTGTGTGTGTGTGTGTGTGTGTGTGTGTGTGTGTTTGTGTGTGTGCGTGCGCTAAAATGTATTTTAGGCTGTTATTTTACATTAGCATATGTCGAATTAACCTAACATCGGCCTTCAGTTCAGTGGGGTGTAAAATAGGATATCTAGAAAAACGCATTTCCTCGTTAACTCTGGCAATAATTAGAAGAAAAAACAACGAATAACTGCTGAAAACAATAGATCAGGGCCCTGTTCATTAAGTTGATCGTAAGTGATTTTTTGAAACACTGTCCTGTGAAGTTGTTTCTAACCACAGGCTTACGACTGTCAAATGGCACCGGTTCCAAAGAGATCTCTGTGCTACCACAGTCGTAAGCCAATGTTATATTTTAGCACTTACGATCAACTTACCCTATGATCGCTTTGAAGAACAGGGCCCAGATTATAGCCAGTTATAACGACCCACCGTCGATTCACCTGACATTTAATGTGCTGCCAATAAACAGGAGGGGTCATCTCAAAGATATTCATGCTTTAACATGCATGGTGACATGGTTTAGGACGTCGTAAAGTTAAGACGTCTTCGTAGAACGGGCCCCAGAATTGTAAACTATAGGTTTCCTGTGCCATCTGCTTTTTCAGGGATGTGGACATACAACTTTTTAAAACTTGTCCTCAGACAAGAAAACAGATAAAATCTACTTGTATGCAACTAAACTACTGGTCGAAATTATATAGTTAAAGTATTCTTTACAAACAGAGCCTAAAAATGAAATTGTTAGCGTTTCAATTTTCCTTTAATCAGGCATAGTAATTCCAGACTCCTGTTTTCTCCACGAGCTATACTTTTAGGGTTCCTGCCCTGTCTAAAAGACACCATGCACGAGGTCAGAAATTCTTCCATTTTAGCCTTACGGTACACGGACGTTATGATGACTGGCGTTACCCATAGGATGACCATAGGATGGTCCAGGCCCGGTTCCTCAAAGCAACTTAGACGAATCTGATCGTAAATGCTAAAATATAATATTGGCTTACGACTGTCGTAGCCATTTGACACCGGTTCCAAATCGATCTCTGCGCTTCGACAGTCGTAAGCCTATGATAAGAAACTCGCTTTGAGGAACGAGGCCAAGAAGGGATAGAAGCTGATGTTTCATCCCCTGAAGAAACACTTGAAAACCGATCATTTGGTAACTTGTGGTACTTGAATCTTGACCCTTACAGTGCTGAACTGGGGTAAGTTTAACTCCAAACTGTCACCACCTTGTGCAAATGAAAAACTTCCCTGGGATAATTTGTTTAAAAGATTTTTTATAGGAGTACTTTTACACAAATTATTACCGGAAAGCTTTTCAACAGCCCATTTATGTTAGAGTTTGGACATTGAAATTGAAAAGTATTGGGTTCAGCACTTGAAGGGTTAAATAATGACAAAATCTTCTGGTCCTTCAAACCATATACCATACGACTTCTTTAACTCTCACTGTGCGGCACTGTTTTTGACAACCTTTCCCTCGTGGTGCATATCGGACACTTAATTTACTAAATTTCGCCTATCCCAACTCGTGTCCAGCAATGGGTTTTTTAAGCAGCAACCTGAATTTCAGTTCACTTGCATAGGTTATTTCATTCCCATTTCATTTTCTTGCAGAAGTCATTCAATTCCCTTGCAGAAATGATTCAATTCCCTTGTTTTAAAGGTTAGGCAGCAACCCGAGTTTCAGTTCCCTTGCAGAGGTTATTCAATTCCCCTGCATTGGCATTTCAAGTCCCTTCCAGAAGCCATTCAGTTCCTTTGCAAAAGCCGTTCAATTTCCTTGCATTGGCCATTTAAGTCTCTTGCAGATGCCGTTCAATTTTCTTGCAGAGCTAGGTCTTGTATTGGCAGTGAATGGATTGCTTACAAAGACAAGACAAGGCTGTCGATGAGACACATTCCTAACTAAAATGCCACAATGACATAAGTAAAATGCCTTGAGTCAGGCAGTTCATGTCCCCTGAAGGTTTTTGTCACCACAAAAGACTAGACAAGTCTGTCTACAGGAAAACATGTTCACATTTCTCATGACCTTGACCTTGAGTCAGTCGGTTCATGTCACCTGAAGGCCTCAAATCTGTGCATTTTGAGTTCCTCCTCCAGTTTGAGGATGGTGGAGTCCTTGTGTGCACTCTGCTGCACCAAGTCTTTCAGCAGCCGGTCACGTTCGTGGAGCAGTCGGTCACGGTCCTGAACTTGTCTGCGGAGTTTCTCCAGTTCCACATCCTGCTCACTCACCTTCTGCTTCAGGTTGTGGATGATCTGGAAACATGCAGCAAAGCCTTGTTACATTTAGGGCCCGGGTCCTCAAAACAATCTTAGGCTAAGTTGATCGATTTTTGAAACAATGTCATGAGGAGTTGTTTCTTAATTATCATAGGCTTAAGATTGTCGTAGTGCAGAGATCGATTTGGAACCGGTGCCGAATGGCACTGGTTCCAAAGTGATCTCTGCGCTACGATAGTTGTAAGCCAATGTTATATATTAGCACTTATGATCAACTTAGCCTAAGATTGATTTAAGGAACGGGACCCAGATGAAGAAGTAAGAATATACTCTGAAATATTGAGCTAATGCCAAATTAAGAAGTTGATGTCCATAAAGATCTCTGACTATTGTTTCAATAGTAAAAATGACACTGTCAGAACAATGAGGGAGACAAGAATAAAAGAACAATGCTCTTGTAGAAACTGAAAAAATTCAGAACCGTGCTGAGATTTGAACCTGTACTCTTTACTCTGTAGGCGAGCACCTTATCCACATGACTAAAGCAGGGCTGAGAATGACATATGATGAAATCCACAAAAACTAAAAAACTGTTAAAGACAGTGTTAAACCCCAATTTACTATCTCTTTGACCTCATACACTCATTACAAGCATTTCACCAAACACAGTAACTATCATAAATACTTACAAATAACAAATGGGCTATAAAACTATAAATTAATTGAATAACCTCTCAATAATAATCTTGAACCCTTATATCATTTGTTGGCATATGTTAATTTCAGTATGTCAATTTCATATGTTGATTTGCCAGTGACATGTTGTTACATTTGTAGCGGTAAAAAACATTTTTTGAGTCCTGTGCTGGGAATTGAACCCGTATTTCCTGATCCAGAGACAAGCACCTTGTCCATATGACCAAATATGTTAACCCCTGTATGAGTGTCATTTGTGGGATGAATATCACCTTGCTACACATTTAGCATAAGACTGTTGAAAACCTATTCAATGTTTTATTTATAATAGAATGTAGTTTATGGATAAAAACTAAGGCTTTTGATTCATCAAGTGTTAACCAAATCTGTTTGTTTCAGTGTTTAAATTCCAATTTAAATAGGCTGTTGAAAATAAATTCTGTGGGAATTTGTTTAAAAGAGCTCCCACAGGGAGCTCTTTTAAACAAATTGTCACAGGATAAGTTTTCAGCAGCACACTGTGGTCAGAGTTTTAAATCTGACTATCCTACTTCAGCACTTAAAGGGTTAATGAGCTTAGAAGGGATAGAGGACATTAGCAGATGATTGCTTCTATATTTACAGCAAAAATAATCTTTCTGCGCATCCTGAAATAATCTAGATCTTTATTTTAATCAAGATAGTTCGTTCAATGCCAACACAGAAATAAAAAACAAAACAGAAGTAAACAAAACCCAGAATCCTGTATGACATGTGAGATAAAATGGATGTAATAATGTAGAAATGTTGACTTATTAGTTTGTAATCTGTGCTCTATTTCAATTTTTTTATATTTAAAATATAACTTGCAAACACTATGCTGATATTTAGATAAAAAAAAGAAAAAAAGAAACTGACCTTGACCTTTGACGTGGAAAAAAATACATTGGGAAATGGGAAAATATTCATCAATTAGTTTGCAGTCCATGTTGTATCTACTTTTGTGTTGTTGGAAAATATAACTGGCAAATATTATCTTTTTTTATTAGTTAAAACATTGAAAGTTGACCTTTGACCTTTGACCTTAAACCTAATTATGAAAAAAAATAATGCCCAGTTATACATACATTTAACGTAGTAAGTAGGGTTCGAAATGGATTCTAAAACAAAAAGAACAAACGAAAATACTAAAACAGATTGTTTTAAAAGACTGCCTATATCTTACTGTGCGGCTGTTTTTATCAATGAATTTACATGTCAAGCTCAGGTGGCTAAATGGTAGCTTATTGTGCTGACCTTGGAAGTCATTCGGGACACACACACAGCAAATGATTTGCCTAAATGAATAACTCTGTGATGCGTCCAGTAAGGGTTAAGTATGTTTAAACAGCTTTTCTTGGCCTGATAATACTAAACAACATGTCACTCAAGCTACTGCAATGTTTTAACTCCAGGATACATCTTCCCCTCCACTCTCTAATCAGTAAATACTCGACTCGACTTGACCCTAAAACTGCTGAGTACAACATTTATCTATTTCACTGTTAAAATTGTATCATCCCCCTAAGATCTATTTTAAACAAATTACCACAGGCTAGGTTTTTAACAGTACAATTTGGTTTACAATTGTGTGACCTTAACCCAATCCAGAACTTTAAGAGCATCCCAATCAAAGCTCTTTAACCCTTACCGGGTGGCTCACAGAAACATCCGGGTCAGGCTAGTGGCCTGACCCGGATATTTCCGTGAGCCGCACAGTAAGGATTGAAATAATATACCACAGAATAGGTTTTCAAAAGCACAAGGCGGTTACAGTTTTAAACCTTAAAGTGCTCACCCAATTTTAAAAAAAAAAAAATTCAAAATTCTGCACAAAT
>JAULCD010161468.1:0-10968 GCA_032361085.1 Calliostoma canaliculatum
TAAGTATCCTACTATCATTCCAAATTGACCCCACCACCTATACCTTATTTTTCTCCCCCAGTACTGCCATGTCTTCCAAATTCAATATTTCTTTTTCCAAATTGCACGGTTTTTACTATTACCAATTTAATCATTTTTATAAACTAGTGAGACTATTCACTATTTTGGGGGGGGATCTAGGTATACTCATCAAAAATTTAAATGTGCAACACTATCGCTATTACTTTTTCTTTTTTCTTTTAAAGTCAGCTCGTTTTTGGGGACCCTCGTCCTGCGGCCAATACACTACGTGTACGCCGCAAAGAGTTCTTACTTTTCCCTATTTAGAACCTGATTATATCTATCCCCGTCGGCGAAATACATTGTTGTGAAGCAGACGTAAATCCCAAAATAATGATGATGATGATGATGATGATGATGATTAATCGATACTCGTTGAATAAACTGGAGAACGCCGTGGCTTGACGAGGCGATTTTTAACTGTTGTCAAAAAGTGTTGATATAAAGGAGACTTAGGGACAGGAGATTGATTATCAATCAAAATAATACTATGAAAAAAATCAACCATTTTTGAAATATTTTAACTTGCTTGCTTGAACTACCAAATAAGACGAGATCCCTTTCTATATACAACACTTGTTGTCACTCAAGTGGTATTCCATGTGTAAGCAAGTTTAGATACGGTTCACACATTGAGAAACTATTGTGGTTTTTAAACAAATTATTTAACCTTCCACAGACCTAGCTTTTTACAAATTAAGTTTGTATATTTGGTATAAATATGAGAATAATTCCTTCTAACGACAATTGTCTGATTATTTCGTTTACAACTCCAAACATTGTTGTACACCGTGCACTTTCACAACAAAAAGAAGTTGCATATTTACACGAAACTCACTTGTCTAGTGATACCCAGTGACTGAGTGAGTAAGCGAGTAAATTGAGATCTATTTAAACTATTGCAACTATTTGCAGCGAAAAGGTTAAATTATTTAACTATGTCTTTATATGTTTATAAGAATAGTTATAAACATTAAGAAAAAATACTTTGATATGTTTTAGAAAATTAAGGACTTTTGCAGTGAAATGGTTTTGGTACATACTCACATATAAAATATTAAATTATTTCTTTAGGAACATTTAGGAGTGGTAGTACATAATTCACATTTTTTTTGGATGTCAACTTCTGGTTTGTTCGTAAGTTCACGACGTTTCTGGGCGTATGCTTGCTCCTTCTTCAGGTGAATGACTTTTATCATAACTGACCTAAATTTATGTTGTGTTAACCTAGTAAATCATCATTGTAATCCCGATTCACTTTATGTCGAGATAACGGTGACATCCAAAACACTATATAATGAGATTATGGTGTCATCCAAGAAACATTATATGTCATCCAAAACACTTAATGCCAAGATCTCGATTCATGAAAAACCTTGTTTTGAGATGCTGGCGTCATCCTTGACAATTTATATCGAGATTTCAGTGTCATTCAAAAATAAGATTATGGTGTCATCCAACATACTTTATGTCGAGATTCCAAATTTTTTTTGTCAAAGTCTCAGTGGCATCCAAAGGACTTCAAGTGGAGATATCATTGACATCTAAAACATCAGGATCTCGTTATCATACGAAAACACTAATTCAAGATCTCGGTATTATCCAAGCCACTTTAGTTTAAAATCTTGGGGTCATCGAGCACACTTTATGTCGAGATCCTGGGGTCATCCAGCACCCTTTACGTTGAGATACCAGAGCACCCTGTCTTAAAATATCAGTGTCATTCAGACGTTTTAGTGTCATTTCATCAGTTTATTGAGTTTACTGAAGAGAGTGGTGTTAAACTACTACATCAAGGCTGGTCCTGGACAATGTATGCTTTCCAGCACACACACACACGCATACACACACGCACACACACACACACACACACACGCATACAAATATACACACACATACACACACACACACACACACACATACACACACGCACACACACACGCGCATACACATATACACACGCATACACGTACACACACACACACACACATACACACACACACACACACACGCATACACATACACACACACACACATACACACACATACACACACACATACACACACACACATACACACACACACGCATACACATATACACACACACACACACGCATACACATACACACACACACACACACACACATTCCAAAAAATAAACAAAATAAATAATTTAATTGTATTTTGCAAATTGTACTATCACAGGTTACATGAAAGTTCTATTTTGTTCACCAAATTACCCCCTTGCGTGACAATGAATTGTTATAGGGTCTTTACGTACTTTAAGTGTTTTGTATTGGATACGTTACCAATATATTATTGTACTACCTGCGACCATATTTATTTATATTTATTAAACTAAACATGTCTTGTTCAATGTAACTTCACATTCTTTCAAATTATCCCCATTTAGAAAAAAATATATTATGTGATGTGATATTTAACGAATATGTACATTTGTATACAAATACAAGATTTGGGTTTTAACTTATAAACTGGTCACTTTTACATTCAGTCAAATGTGTCCTTTTAGAAAAAAAACCCCACCAAAACAAACAACAACATTATTGTTTTAAAATATACTCGAATATAAAGAGTTAACAAAGTTTGTTTTGAGGTGGTATGTTTTGGTGGCACACTCTGACCAATATTAGTTTTACAATATGTCACAATATGTAACAAACTGCTTATCAATTCACTTCTCAAAGAAACCGACATCATAGAGTGGATGGATGTGGACATGTCAAGCCATCTGATGTTCACATATGATAATATGGGCTTAACAAGGATATTGATCAAAGGGAAGCAGCTGGGAAAAAGAAAGACGATGACCAGTGTTGATAGTAATTATTAACATGTTGATAAGCAAAACAGGTAACATAAATAAGTTAAATGTACATGAATGATGTACATTGTATACATGTTTACATGGCAACAACTATTTTGATTCAGTGTGTTTATTGTAAAATAAAAAAGGGGCATAACGATATGGCACATAATACACTATTGATATTTTATAAGTACTTTGTTTATTGAAGTATTTTTGGAAGCATTTATATATTTCAGTTTCAAAAACATGGCATATACATAAATATCACTTCTCCCATTTATACCACACAATTTATAAATTTGTTATCATCTAGGGGCCTGTTTTATAAAGACGTCATAACTATACGTAGTCATAAACCATGTCACTGGTTTGATATATTTGGTCTACAAATTCAAAAAAAGTGGTTTGAAAGTGTGCACTTTCCAAATAAAAACGTGTAAACTTATCGTAATGTTATTACGTCTTTGTAAAACGGGCCCCTGGTATATATTGATATATTGTCACCATCTGTGTCTACTGTAAGATAATGAATTCTACAACTGGGCCCCGTTTTACGAAGATGTCATCACATTATGGCGTCCTGAACCATGTCACTGGGTTAACAGATTTGGTCTACAAATGCAAACAAAATGGTTGTAAATTGTGCACTTTCCAAAGAAAAACAAGTTTTTATTGTGCACAGTTTACAACATTTTGTTTGCATTTGTAGACCAAATCAATTAACTGAGTGACATAGTTTAGGACGTCGTAATGTTATCCGTAAAACTGGCCCCTGAACTTTAAAACAATAAATAAACGTCAAAATGTACACGTTTGTTGACTGTATAGGTAGTATCTATAGTTAAACTGTCTTTATCATATGACCGCTTTGATGCACTTATATCAGTTCGTTTAAGGGGAATAATTAAATGACTATTTAGATGTCTCAGATATAATTAAACCTGTTTGATCAAATATGTTTTAAACCAAACAAAAGCCAAGCTCGTCATTTAATCAGATAATTATAAAATCTATCACATGATAAATTTTGACGTAAAAGATACAAACTATAACGTTCGCAGCCAGGGATGTACATAACAGCCAAGTGTGCATAACAGCCAGGGATGTACATAACAGCCAGGGATGTACATAACAGCCAAGTGTGCATAACAGCCAAACAACTGTTAATTGACGAGTATAGTTTCATTAAGCCGTTGTAAATTTACAACTTCGTAAGCTATCTTTCTGAGCCAGTGAATTTGGTTTACAAATACCAAAATTGTTATAAACTTCGCACCTACTCAAGAATATGCTCAGTTTACTACGATTTTTGACATTTTTAAATAGAAACCATTGGTCCAGTGAAGTGAAGTATACCCATGACTTTGTTTTCAATAAAGTCCCACTGGTTAAAGCGTATTGTGTTTTAGTGCTAGTCGTTTGGAACTAACGGAATTTGGTTTAATTAGATGGGTCTTGCAATGAAAACACCCGTTTTATTCAGATAATTGGTTTATAAATCATCTGGTATATGTTCGTATACTCTTCAAAACAAAAAAGAAACACATAACCCAGAGTTGGCTTAAAAATGTATTATTCAAACGTTAATAACTTCTTAAGTAATGAACCTAGGAACATGAAACTGTACAATATTGGAATAGAGGTTAATATCTGTATATCGATGTGCAAAGGCAAATAAAGGGCCTTCATAATTGCCCACAGTCGTACATGGAAAGTCAGTATTTGTTATAGCCACTGCGTGCCTGAATAACAGTTCTCACACGCCTCGTCATGAATCGGATAGGACGCTGGATAACTGCTTGTGCAGTCCTTCTCGTTCACTCGTTCTGAAGACGTAGAGCCAATTCTTGAAGAGATTGGGTTCGACGTTGACGCTGGCAGAGATCGCAATACAGTTCATCCCATATTTTCTCTGTCGGATTAAGATCAAGAGAACGGGACCGCAAGAGATTAACTTGAACATTATTAGCAGGTAGGAAGTTCATTATGACATGAGCCATAAGGGGTCGGGCGTACTTCTGCTGCAAAATTGGGCACTGGGCGTCAATGCTGGCAGGAGGTGAGGCTGCATGATGGCGTCTATGTAGCGTTGAGTCGTCAGATTGCCCTGGCCCTAGACCTGGACAAGATCAATATGGTCAGTGTATCTATCTACTTGACGCACGCAGCATGACGCATATCATTCATTGACACATATGTACACTTGGATCCTACCATCACTTCTCTACAAGAGAAACCTGGACTCATCGCTGAACCAAATGCGTCACAAGTTGCGACGGTTTCAGGCAGTCACGTTGTTACAACAACAGAGACAATTCACGCGGTGATGACGACGTAGCAATTTCCCGATGTAGACTTTTCTGGCTCTCAGTCCATGTTCACGCAGCCTGTTCTATACTGTTTGATCCGATATCCTGAAGTCCTGGTTCCAAAGACCTGGTATTATGGTTGCAGTACTCTCGGCTGTAGCTGTTCAGTCACACAAGTGAAGACCCCGGATGTATCAATCTTGGGCTGGCGTTGTGACACTTGGTCTTCTTGCTCAGGGGCAGTCATTGGTGATGCCGAATGTGTTGAATCTAGCGTCAAGCCGGGAATGGTGCTCTGGCTAACGTTGAGACGACGATCCACAGCAGATAGGGACTCTCCCGCTTAAAGTCTTTCAATGGCGATATATATTGTGGCAGCCTCCATACGTGGCGTGTTGATTTCGCTTAAAAATGTTTTTGAACAAATGCCATTTTAAAAAAAGATGGAGTTTTATAAGCTCACACTGCATGCTTATTCTCCCCACTTTGCACCTACAAGAAACAAATTGTTGCTGCGTTGTGGCGATGCATATTGTACTCATTCCCAAAGCACAATTTTAAAGACAACTTGTTTTAGCTAGTTGGTTTTAAGTAAACAAAAGTGTGTAAATAGATGCTGTTACTAATATATATATTTTGGAATTAATATAAACACCATGGTTAAAATCATCATTTCAACATACCAGTGATCACCTATGTGTTTTTCTTTTTTTTTAAAGAAGATATAACTTTGAGAGAGGTCTGACAACATTGTTTATGTTTTAAATTGTTTTAATGTTTAATTTGTTTACCTAATACAAACACTTTCCTATTGTTAAATTTGTTTCAACAGACACATTTACTACAGCCTGAATACGAAGTTAATCCGAATTGACTATTCCGGAAAATTTGTAAACGAGTTTCCATTTAAATATAATATTTACAGTATGGATTTTCAAGGTGAGGTAAACATTAACTATTTTAGGTGAATCACAAACAAAGCAATTTATACATGTCTTAAATATTTATAAAAAGCACAAAACTTGAACAAAAATAAAGTGGCACAATATTAAATCACATTTATGTAGTTTCTTTGTTTTAAAAATAGTGTTGGTTTTAAATTTGTATTTATTATCGACAAATGTTGATATGTATTTTGATTTCATCTTTGTTTTGCTGAGTAGCTGGAACTCTATAACGATTGTTATCCCTTCAAGTGTGGAAGTCTACACTAAATCTGCACATGCAAACATCGCCATTTTATTATCACTCTTCAACTCGTCATTCAGTAACATAACTATTTATTTTATGATCTTAATGATTAACTTTACAACTTTTCAGATGAATGGACATTGTTCTACACATGTAAGAGGACAAAGATATCAAATTATGAAATTCATGGTAGTGCATTGAAAATCATTAAAGAAGTTGAAATACGAGGAATGGATTGCCAAATGATATGGAAAATTGGACGCAGGATCTACGTAGCGCATGAGAAGTGGGTATTTTCTAAACACACTGAATATTTGAAGTTAATATTTAACAATGTACTATAGTGGCTTGATTACAAGTTAATATGTAACATATTAGTAATTCGTCTGACGGCATACAAATTTACAACTTCCGAAATAATCAGTGTGACCAACATTGGGAAGTTTGTTCTGAGAGAAACAAGTCTAACAAAACTTGTCGCAGTAATGACATAACAATTTATATTAATACTTTTGGAGATGTGAAACATGAAGTGAAACATAAAGTGATTGAACAGTTTCATACTTAAAATCAGTCAATGCATCATGTTTATGAATTATATTTATAGTACTCGGTAAACTATTTGCATAATTTGTGTGATCTATGTAAACCTTAACCACATCTCAGGTGTAGCTGTGATACAGTCACATGGCACCATTTTACACATTTTACCGGACAGTTAATCTTGTGGTATTACATTATGTGTTACAACTCTATCAGACAGTTAATCTTGTGGTATTACATTATGTGTTACAACTCTACCTGACAGTTAACACTGTGGTATTGCACTATGTGTTCAAACTCTATCTGACATGTAATCTCGTGGCATTACATTACGTGTTACAACTTTATCTGACAATTAATCTTGTGGTATTACATTATGTGTTACAACTCTATCTGACAGTTAACACTGTGGTATTGCACTATGTGTTCAAACTCTACCTGATAGTTAATCTTGTGGTGATACATTACGTGTTACAACTCTACCTGATAGTTAACCTTTTGGCATTACATTATGTGTTACAAGTCTATCTGACAGTTAATCTCTTGTTATTTCATTATGTGTTACAAGTCTACATGACAGTAAACCTTGTGCTATTACATTATGTGTTACAACTCTATCTGACAGTTAATCTTGAGGTGATACATTATGTGTTACAACTTTACCTGACAGTTACCATTGTGGTATTACATTATGTGTTACAACTCTATTTGATAGTTAATCTTTTGGTGATACATTATGTGTTAAACTCTACCTGACAGTTAACCTTTTGGTATTGTATTATGTGTTACAACTCTATTTCATAGTTAATATTGTGGTATTACATTATGTGTTACAACTCTATCTGACAGTTAACCTCTTGGCATTACATTATGTGTTACAACTCTATCTGACAGTTAACCTTGTGGTATTGCATTATGTGTTCAAATTCTATCTGACAGTTTACATTGTGATATTACATTACGTGTTACAACTCCATCTGACAGTTAACCTGTTGATATTACATTATGTGTTACAACTCTATCTGAAGTTAATCTTGTGATATTACATTATGTGTTACAACTCTACCTGACAGTAAACCTTGTGGTATTACATTATGTGTTACAACTCTACCTGCCCGTAAACCTTATGGTATTACATTATGTGTTACAACTCTATCTGATAGTTTACATTGTGATATTACATTATGTGTTACAACTCTTTCTGACAGTTTACATTGTGATATTACATTATGTGTTACAACCCTATTTGATAGTTAACATTGTGATATTACATTGTTTGTTACAACTCTATCTGACAGTTTACATTGTGATATTACATTATGTGTTACAACTCTATCTGACAGTTAACCTCTTTATATTACATTATCTGTTACAACCCTATCTAAAGTTAATCCTGTGATATTACATTATGTGTTACAACCCAATCTGAAGTTAATCCTGTGATATTACATTATGTGTTACAACTCTTTCTGAATGTTTACATTGTGATATTACATTGTTTGTTACAACTCTATCTGACAGTTAACATCGTAGTATTACATTATGTGTTACAACTCTACCTGACAATAAACCTTGTAGTATTACATTATGTGTTACAACTCTATCTGACAGTTTTCGTTGTTGTATTACATTATGTGTTACAACTCTATCTGACAGTTAATCTTGTGGTAGCACATAATGTGTTACAACTCTATCTGACAGTTAACATTGTGGTATTACATTATGTGTTACAACTCTATTTCATAGTTAACATTGTGGTACTACATTATGTGTTACAACTGTATCTGACAGTTTTCATTGTGGTATTACATTATGTGTTACAACTCTATCTGACAGTTAAACTTGTGGTAGCACATACTGTGTTACAACTCTATCTGACAGTTAACAGTGTGGTATTATATTATGTGTTACAACTCTATTTGATAGTTAACATTGTGGTTCTACATTATGTGTTACAACTTTATCTGACAGTTATGATGTTAACTCTGTAGAACTAGCTGTAGTGTGATCGCTCTTACTATTTCTTAACATATTCTGTAATAACAACGAATGTTGATGTAATGAATTCCGAGACTGATTATTTTGTATTGTATTACAGGAGAGTGTGGGCTATACAAAATAATAAGCTTGGAAAACGACGCGGAAGGGTTAGAAATGCCGTAGATATTCTGCCTCTTAACTAACCATGTTGAGACCATTGAGAAAGGGGCCTATACTTGTAAACTGATGCTGAAGGAACTGGTTGTGACAAAGAACATTAACAGCAAAGAAAAGCTGGATCAAGGAGAAGATTACACAAATAATAGTTAAAGTAAAAAACGTTTTCTGCAAAGGAACGTTTTAAAAAGTGTTATACACGTGTTTCAACTGACATATTGCGTCATGGCTGAAAACCCAGTGGTTTGACAAGAGTTGCTTTTTATGGTTTATGTGAGATGGTAGAACACGCGTTTGGTGATCTGAAAACATTCCATATGCTAAGAGGAACATTCTGGAACAAATTCAATTTGGCGGCCGCGCTATTATGATATGGAACTGCTTATCATATGACTGCAAGCTGCCATTGGTAACCGTTAGAGCCAACCTTAATAGCAAACAATGCCAAAACAAAGACCATTGAGAGGCTTGTAGTGTCTCATTTTAAAAACCATGCCCTTAACAAAAGGATGGTAACGCGAGATCACACATGTTGTTGTAGTCTGCGGCATCAAGAGGCTGCTATTACCCTACATTGGCCACCCAGAAGCCCAGATCTCAATCCCCTCAAGCAAATCTGGAATATTCATGAACGTAAAATTCGTTAGGGAGAGCCACCAGAGCAGAATGTGGATGAATTGGAATAGTCACTACACTAGGTGTGGAACATTCTCACACAAGATTAGATCAGACAAATAATTATGTCAATGAGAAGGAGTCTTGATTGAACAGGTGATTCAAACTGGAGAAGGTTTTACCAAATACTGATATGTTCACTGTTTTGCAAACTCTATGAACTTTCCGAAGACGACACGAAATAAAATTGACTATTGTATGTAGAGAAAAGTCGCTTTTCAGGTTAACATTGTCTATATAGGCAAAAACCTTTTTCATGTTTCTATTGTATGTGCAGACAATTTGTGCTTCCTTTTAACATTGTACTTACAGACAAATCATGTTTCATGTTGACATTGTGCGAACAAACAAACCGGGTTTCATGTTAGCATTGTACATACATCCAAAACGTGTTTCGTGTTTCCTGTGTACGTGCAAACAAATTGCGTTTCTTGTAACACTTTAGCACTTTAGAATTTCCAGTTTACATCAAGCAAACAAATTGTCCATTTCCCAATAACTGTTAACACAGTAAAATAAATTTTAACTCAATGTCATCATATAACATTGCAATACAGTCACAATCATAACACAGCACAACCCACTGCCTCATCACAAATGTTACAGGAGTAGTAATGATTGGCAAGGACTGGCAAGTGTAGGCAGGAAACGTCAGTTCCAGGTAACAGGTGTGTTAAATCAAGGCAGTTATTATAACTATAAATAGTTATTTTTTAAAACGTGTTTTTGTAGCTGGTATTATTATAATTAATGGTTTTGTTATTGTTTATTGTTGTTAATATTTATGTTGTTTCTATATTGTTGTTATAATCAGTAATATCAGTATAACAAGTTGTTAATAGGTGTTAACGTTTTTATTGTCTGAATGCGATGTTTCGGTGTAGGAACATCTATCATGCTTGTTAGAACCTACACCGAATCGTCACATGCAGACAATAAAGAGGTTGACAACCATAAGGCCAAATAAAAAAAATGTTGTGGTTCCGATTACTTGTCTTTCAAATTTAGGGTCGGTCGGTCGGGAATTAATTTTTTTTTATCGAAATATTTTTTTGCTGATATCAAATTTTAACCATTGAAGTACTGAGTGGATTTTAGCCAGTCTTAAACCTGTGACCATCTTGTGCTGTTGAAAAACCTATCCTGTGATAATTTGTTTAAAAGAGCTCCTGTAGGAGCTCTTTTAAACAAATTACCACAGGA
>JAULCD010161579.1:0-10968 GCA_032361085.1 Calliostoma canaliculatum
GTTCTGGTACAGGAAACGATGCAGTCATACAATAATTCCTGCTTAGAATCACACCCGGAACCGCGCTTTTACTCTTTTGTATGAAACTTTTTACGGTGAAACCTTTCTTTTGCCTGCTAGTTTATTATCGCTGTGAAAGCATTAAAAAATTAAAATGACTTGATAAACTCTTTTTTAATTGGTTTGCAGATTTTATAATTATAGATTTAGGTCAGTTAGTCGGGAAAAATGCATTAAAATGTCTCCAGGTATTTATTTTAATTGTATCTAATAATTATTGTTTCGATATGTACAACTACAAAATCAATAGTCAACTACAACAAATCCAGAATTTTTCAAGTTTTGTGCTCAAAAGAAAAAAACAAATTTGAATTCTTTTCTCAGTTTTGGGATTTTCAGGTTTGGCGAATCCGTGAACCAAAAAAGCAACGCCTAAATAGGTTAACTTTGGATATACATTAAATTCGAATTTGCGTGAATCTTAGCCGAGCGGCCGTGAGTTTTCATTAGGGAACCTAAGGGCATGCACCGACCACTGATGACCGGGTTCGAGGGCCCGCCTTGGCCGAGGCACGGCGCGTTTGTATCCGAGTATCCTCAGATATAAACTCGCCCTTCTGGGCCGAAGTCGGAGGTCCTTGAGGGTGAATTTATTAAAAGTTAAAGGGCATGTAAAAAAGTGCATGTGTGTAACTGTGTGCATACAAGTGTGTAAACAAGTATTTATACACTTGCATATCGAAGTGTGTGTGTGCTTATGACTAGAGTCAAGATTCGAATGACAAATGACGAATAACGAACCCAGTGCTAGCACTGGGTTCGAGATTCGAATGACGAATAACGTGCTGGCTTTGCAAACACTAATATGCATGTGTATGTGTCTAATTGTGTGTATATATGTGTGTAAACAAGTGTGAATACATGTGTATCAAGAAGTGAGTATGTGTAAATGTGTGTACATTGTGTGTAAGACATGTATTTCTAGCACTAGAGTTGAGATTTAAATGACGAATGACGAACCCAGTGCTAGCACTGGGTTCGAGATTCGTATGACGAATAACGTGATGGCTTTGAAAACACTTATTATTGTGTATGTGTGTAATTGTGTGCATATATGTGTGTAAGAAAATTGTATACATGTATGAACAGAAGAGTGTACGTGTAAATGTGTGTACAATATGTGTACACATGTGTGTAGGACATGTATTGCTAGCACAAGAGTCGAGATTCGAATGACGAATAACGAACACAGTGCTAGCACTGGCCGCGGTTCGAGATTCGAATAACGTGTATGTACGTGTAAATGTGTGTACACATGTGTGTAAGACATGTATTTCTAGCACTAGAGTCGATATTTGAACGACGAATGACGAACCCAGTGCTAGCACTGTATTCGAGATTCGAATGACGAATAACGTGATGGCTTTGCAAACACTTATAAACATGTTATGTGTGTAATTGTGTGCATATATATGTGTGTAAGAAAATTGTATACATGTATAAACAGAAGTGTGTACGTGTAAATAAATGTGTGTACAATATGTGTACACATGTGTGTAAGACATGTAATTGCTAGCACAAAAGTCGATATTAGAATGACGAATAACGAACCCAGTGTTAGCACTGGGTTCGAGATTCGAGTAACGAATTACGTGCGTGGTTTGCAACCACTTATAAACATGTGTATGTGTGTAAGCAAATGTGTACACATGTGTGTACAGAAGTATGTACGTGTAAATGTGTGTACAACGTGTGTACACATGTGTGTAAGACATATATTGCTTGCAATATTCGAAAGTTCACAGATTCGAAAGTGTGTGTACAATGTGTGTACACATGTGTGTAACACATGTATTGCTAGCACTAGGTTTGAGATTCGAATAACGTGCTGGTTTTGCAAACACTTATAAACATGTGTATGTGTGTATCGGTGTGCATACAAGTGTGTAAGAAGTGTTTACGCGTAAGTGAGTGTATAACCTGTGTACACATATGTGTAATACAGGTATTGCTAACACCAAAATCGAGATTTGAATGACGAATAACGTACGTGCTTTGCAATCACTTATGGGCATGTGTATGTGTGTATACAAGTGTGTAAAAAGTGTGTATGCGTAAGTATTTGTACAATCTGTGTACACTTGTGTGTAACACATGTATTGCTAGCACTAGGTTTGCCATTCGAATGACAAATAACGTGCTGGCTTTGCAAACACTTATAGACATGTGTATGTGTGTGTAATTGTGTGTATACAAGTGTGTACGCGTATTTGTACAATCTGTGTACACATGTCATGCTAGCACTGGGTTTGCGATTCGAATGACGAATATCGTACTGGCTTTGCAAACACTTATAAACATGTGTATGTGTGTAACTGTGTACATAAAAGTGTGTAAGAAGTGTTTACATGATTGTGTGTGTACAATGTGTGTACACATGTGTGTAACACATATATTGCCAGCACTGGGGTAGAGATTCGAATGACGAATGACGTGCTGGTTTTGTAAACACTTTTAGACATGTGAACGTGTGTAACTGTGTGCATATAAGTGTGTGTGAAATGTGTATGCCTAAGGGTGTGTACACATGTATTGCTAGCACTGGGTTTGAGATTTGATTCACGAATAACGTGATGGCTTTGTAAAAACTTATAGACATGTGTATGTGTGTCATTATGTGCATACAATTGTGTAAGAAGTGTGTACGCGTAAGTGGGTGTACAATCTGTGTACACATGTGTGTAACACATGTATTGGTAGCACTGGGTTTGAAATTCGAATTATGAATAACGTGCTGGTCTTGCAAACACTTATAGATATGTGTATAGTTGTAATTATATGCATATGTGTATACATGTGTGTAAGAAGTGTCTACGCGTAAGTGTGTGTAGAATGTGCGTATACATGAGGTAAGACATGTATTACTAACACTATGGTTGAGATTCGAATGACTATAACGAACCCAGTGCTAACTTCTGGTTGCTTGATGTGAGAGGGTATTTAATTATTGAGTGATGATTGACAAGCAAGTTTTATCAGTTCTGCAAACGAGGTGCGCACTGGCCAGATAGGAGAGATTAATTAGTTAGAGCTCCTGCATTTGACAAACTTACTCTAGTACCAAGGGTAATAGTATCACAGGCAGAAAGGTGTAAAAGTCGAGACCTTCCTGTGGTATGGTCAGAGCATTGTGGTCCAGTTGATTTAGAACCGGCAAGACGAACAGCGGAAGCCTTTGTTTGAGGCGAGTTGCAAACAAGTTGATTTTAGGAGTCCACATGTGGTCCGTGATGAATTAGAGGCCATTCAGTCAGTGATGGTCAAGACAGTGCATTGGCGAAGACGGTCTTTGCCCGAGACGGGTCCTTGTGAATAGTAGCAAGTTTATGGAAACTGAGGTGAAAGGTTTGCTGAACAGATTGATGGTAGAAGCAATTGGGAGTCACTTAAAAAACCTCAGGTTTCTTGTGTTGGAGCTGACCAAAGATACAACGATCATCTTTTCAGCCCATTTGTCTAAGGCGAAAGGAAGCTGGCTGTCGAAGAAGTAATATGAAGACCATGGAGCTTTAAGTAGTGTCCTTGTGTGCCTTTCGTGGATTCCCTCATTTGTCAATAACCCTTGGTGGTGACACAGGGCATCTTTAATCCATTTCTGAATGATAAGTGACATGGAGAAAAAACATCTTCTCAGTGTCAAGTGTTTCTTTGGCAGCATCTTTGTGCTTGTCGTCGATCTACTAAGAGATCACCATGTTGTGGGGGAGAAGTTTCAGTCATTACCCTTAATGAAAAGACATGTAAACATGTTATGAAAAGATTAGCGAGATTAGGTCGACATCTTGCCAATCACATTAAAACCAGTCCTACTGCCCCGTTGCGCATTGTATGCTTTCTCCACTCTTCATGTAGGATCTGAGAGTCACCCATAGAAGGTCGTGTCCAATTCACCCCAGAAGCGACCAATCAGCCAGCCGCTTCCACGATCGTGGAAGCAGCGGGGCCTGGCTTACGCTTTTGAATTCTTATAGCCAACGCCGAAATACCGAAAGAAGCTTTAATCTTATTGGTTGAAATTGAATTGTCGTTGAAAGGTCAATTATACACGACCTTCTATGGGCGACTCTCAGATCCTACATGCAGAGTGGAGAAAGCGCAACGGGACAGTAGGACTGGTTTTAATGAGATTGACATCTTGCCAAAACCAGCTGAAGGAAGAGCAGTGAAAAATAGCAAGTCCATGTCCTTAGTGAGCTTTTGATAACTCAACAGTAGAGGAAAGTTCAAAGAAACACGACTACTTCGTAAGTGGCAACTTGATCATTATGCAAAAACATCAAGGGAAAATACTGCACACTCATCAAAGCTAATCATGCTTTTACAACACCAAATGCCATTGTTCACATAAATTTATTCATCATTTGACATTTTATGTACATATTGAACATTTATATAAAAACATGACGGAAATTAAAATATGATTTAGATCTAAATACATTGCGAGGTGCTGTTCATGGTGAAGCTATCCTCTGAACATTAATAAATATATGATTTTCAGAATAAAATCTCTGTTTTATTACTCTGTGGTCAGCATACAATCGGGTTATATCGATAACGCTATTAAAGTTTGCCTTGTGAAACAGAAGTCTCCAGTAAGCAAAGTTTGTTGACATCCCCATCTGTGTGCGTGCGCATATCCACCAAAAATGTCAGGTTTTCTTGACTGCGAAAGACCTTAATGACAGAGATTTTACTCAGTGGTCAGCCATACAATTGGGTTCGAATCCCACGGAAGAACCACAGAGACCGGTGGGCAGAGTCTACTCGCCACATACATCGAAGTTGGTCAAACCAGGCCCCTGCAAGACAAAGCACCCAATCACACACCAGCCTGTTATAAACAGAGGAGGTCAACAGTCAAGGACACACAATGTAATTACAGTCACACGACTACTTACTGCCGATTTTAACTGAAATTGATTATCACAGTGTGGCCGGCGATGTAGTTGAAACATTCACTTTAAGTGCTAGAGTAACTGGTTATCGCACAGTATGAATTAATAATAGGGAGACAATAGGTTTGAATCCCAGAATTAATAAATACTGTAGGCATGCAACACAAATAAAAAAACATAGGAATAAATTCACCATGTTTTAATTAGTGCAGACAAGCATAAATATAGAGCTAGTACAGGACACATTAGTGTCGTTCTTTCGAAAGCTGCTGGGCCACAACAAGAGGATGTCAACAGACCGAGAACTTTCTGCCAAGTGTGTACAGACACCAGGGCTTGTAGAAAAATGGGAGGGCCACCCACTCGTAGTGCATACATTTGTAGACAAATCGGAGGAACTTCTGGAACTCGGAAGCCATCGGTACATGGAGATAGGCGTCTTGCAGATCGATTGAGAAGAGGAAATCGTTCGGCGATATCATCCGCCGCAGAGTGCTAAGGGAGATCATGGTGAACTTCTCTGGTTTATGCAGATACCTGGTGATGAAGTCTTTCTGGTTGAAAATAAGACGCATTTTGGCTTTTTATCTCCCTTCTAGTTAGAGTCCTTCTGAGCAGTGGGATACGTAGAGTGTTGCGGTAACCTATTCCTCTGAAAGGTACGCTGCACATGTTCATAACAATATCGCTGTCTCAGAGCGTTGTTTCTTGACGATGTACGATGATCGCCATGAGCAGCATTCCTGACCAAGGTGTGTTCATTGTCATTGTGCCAGGCCTTCTCCGCTGCTAACACCCACTCCCCGAAGAAGGGAACCACGGCTCCAATTTGCTCTACTGAGGGAGAGAGCGTGCCTGTTTGGAAGCTTGATGGCCTTTAGATAGCCTTGTCGCCGAAGGTTCGTCACAGTGCCTGAGATGAAGTAACCCTGCTTCGCTGCATCTGTCAGCTAGCGCTGAGAACAGGAGATCGCTGCCGCTAGTGTTACTCATCTTCATCTTCAGAAGATCTTTCTTCAAGTAGCTTGGAACAAGCATTGAGAAGATTTCCCACCATTGATAAGGGCTGTAGAAGGTAGCGTGCTGCTGTGTTGATGCATTGGAGATTACTGTCCGAGACTGTAAAGGATGACGGGTTCTGTTTCCACAAGATGGTCCAGTTCAAATCTCGTTTTTGATCCACCACTGGATGCTCAAACAAGGGGTAGGATCTCTGATACGGCAGCCGTCCATACCGAGCATCCAGGAGAGACAACGCGATGCCTCCGTCCACTTCTGAAACCAGCTTGAACACCTACAGCGGAACCCTAAACTTCAGTGACTTTTTCTCCTGATCAATGACGTAGCCGGCATGCTCGGGATGCGCCTTGTTAAACATGGGCAGAAAGTTAGTCATTAAAGCAAAAACCTCTGAATCCCTAGGTGGTTTCGGAGGATCTTCACTGTCGTCATCACTAGAGGCGTGGCAGTCTGCTTGGAGGTTGACGGTTGCGGCTGTGGCGGTAGCGGTGGTTTCGACTGCAGAGTGGCCGTTGCAGCGGTAGAGAAGATGACATCAATGGAGTGGACAAATGACGACAGCGTCACAGACGACTGCAACGGCGTTGGCACGATCATCACTGGCGGTGGAGTCGCCGGGGTCGACATCAATGTGGTGGTTGAAACATTGGAGTAGACTGAAGACCCCACATAGCAGCAGCCACTTGTGCCAAGTAAGATGGATCCATAAAGGGCGGTAAAGCCGACATCGTAGGATCCCCCAACAGAGATGGGGGGACACGAGCGTTACCCCCATCGCCCTGGGAAGCATGCATGTAGGTGACATCATCGACACATCGAATAGGGAACCTATCGCGGGATAACCCACTGACAGAACCTGACGAGAAGGAACTCTCGCTGGCATCACCCTCTCGTCTGTGACGATCACCCAGGTCACTCTCTCTCCCCCTGTAAGCATCACGTGACTCGCTGGAAGATATGATGGCCAAACGGTCAGTCAAGGGGGGGATGCATGAGAGTTTTCACCTCCACGCGTCCCGCGTCTGTCGATTTAGCAGTCGAAACCGCCCCTCAACAACTGTTGCCATCCTATCGAAGGCGAGAGAATGACAGCCACTCCCTCCTGGCTGACACTAGGTGTGGCAGGCCCCCCATCCATTGTGGATGACGGAACTGGGTTGGAGTTAGATGGTCACATTCCTTGCATCAGTGTTCCTCAGTACCAGAGGAAAACCCCCAGGGCCTTACAAGCAGGACAGTATCTGTGGGGGTCCACCTTGGATAAACAATGATGGCATGATTACGCACAAACCATCCTCAGCCATGATGAAACACGGAGAACACCTTGCCACATAGGCAAACACTGACCTGAAGAAACAACAGTCCGCAGTGGAATCACACCAGGTAGGATACACAAATTCAAACAAAAAAAGTTAAATTAGATAGATCCACTATCTAATAAACATGGGAACAAAAAGTCAAGTTAGTTATAAAATCCCACAACACATTCTCGCAAGCTCGTCTCGAGAGCGTCGCAAAGAGAAACAAAAGTCATCAGATTATGACATATCCCCCTGGTTCCCACAAAGTTTAAGAAAGGTTTGATATTGTCTTCATAGAAATAAGAATAAAAAAATTACTAAAGTAGCAAAAGTAACAACTAGAACATCTGTTTAATACATCTGTTAAGTTTCACTGAAAGATATTTTTTGATACTTAGCAGTTTTTTAATTCTGCTTTGAAAACAAAATTTGCTCTTTTTTCAGACTATTTCCATGAAAACCGAGAAAAATAAAAATTTCAAAATTCACAAAATAGCAAAAGGCACCACTTCAGCACTTGAGTGATGTATATGCAAAGTTTTGTTTACAAATATTGAACGGTATTCGAGTTCTGCTCTGGAAACGAAATGATTACGGACGGCAAGACAGACGGACGGATGGACGGACAGACAGACGTACCGTTAGCTATATCCCCCCGCATTATATGCCGGGGGAGTAAAAAGTGACATTTAGGTTGGATATGCACGCGAACACAGGTGGGGATATAAAAAAAACTTTGCTTACTGGAGACTTCCGTTTTGCAATGCGAACTCTAATAGCGTTATCGAGATAACCCAATTGTATGGCTGACCACAGAATAAAACATTGCATTTAACTTACAATCATATCCTTTTATCTTTGGTACATTCTAAGGTTGTCTTTAACATACTTTTTAGCTTAAAAGCAGGACTTTATCACAGTATAATTTCAAGATCATTTTGCAGATTTCCATTCTAAGAAACCCACTATCTTAGATTGACTATAAACTTAAAAAATAATTAATATGGCTTTTATTCTAGGACACTAAATTAGGAGTTGATTCATTGCTAATGATGATATTCACAAGGAAAATGACATGAAGAATTGAACATAAGTGTTATCAAATGGCAATAGATTCCTTAATTCAGAATCATGCTAAAACATTGCCACCAAAGCTGAAAATTTAAAAACTAAACTCAGTTAAAAGTTTTTTCATTTTGTAATTGTCATAAAACAGTTTGCTGGACACTTGCTAGTTAAAACAAGAGTTGTCAAAGACATATCTCTTTTTCCCGGCCTCTGCAAAGTTTTAATAAAGCTCGAGACTGCCTACATAGAGAAAAAAGAAATAAAAAAAAAACAATGGCCAAAATACTGAGGCAAAAGGAACCACTAGAGCACCTGTTTGATGTGTCTGTAAAGTTAAAAAAAGATTGACCAAACTTCGCTCCCTTTTTTAAAGGCTGTTTCAATGGAAACTAATAAAATTAATAAAGCAACTACTTCAGCACTTGTTTTATATGTCTGTAAAGTTTCATTGAAGGATATTAAGTGGTTTTTGAGCTCTGCTTTTGAAACAAATTTTTTCCCTTTTTGAGACTATTTCCATGGAAACTAATTTAAAACAGAATATCACACACATTCTAAAGGAGTAAAAGGCACCCCATTATCCCCCTATTGATCTATTTGCAAAGTTTCATTTAAATAATATTGATTGTTTTTTTAGTTCTGCTCCAGAAATGAAATGCACCCCTTTTTGAGTCCAAATTGTTCCCATGGAAACTGGGAAAAATAAAAATCACAAAATTCATCACTTTAGCACCTGAATAAAAATTCATGGTAAACCAACATTGAGGAAAGCTCATAGATTTTACAATTAATTTTCATAGTTAACTATCTTCAATCTGAGTATTGAATAAAAATTACAAATATTCACAGAAGATAAGAGACAATGCTTGAAATCTAGTTTAAAGACATGGAGACTTGACAACGTGGGATATTTATTGTGAAAAAGTCAGGACAGATGTTTTTATTATCAAGTTTTGTTGTCAGGCATAAAAAAATGTGTAATGTGTGACAAATCAGTTAAAAAATAAGGGTATCCCAACCCTTTTGAGAAAATACAGATTTGAATATTCTTTAAACAGTGAAAATTTTGTGAACGTTTTATTATTGCGAGTTTTGCGAATTAGACTCATTCGCAAAAATATAAAGCGCAAAAATTAAAAGCGGAAAATAAGCATAATAAGTGGTGGTTAACAAACTTTATTCATTGCAACACGTCATCGAATGTAAGCAAACAAGTTACTCAATAAGTTAAATACACAGTAATCCTAATGGCAGTGTACACAAACCAATTAGTGTCCCTCACAGTAGTCCTGTCTGCTTCCAGCCTCGCTTGATTGTCCTTTGCAATTTTGTCTTTTATTTTCGGCGAGAAGTTGTCTATTGTTTGGTAATTAAGGGATCATCTCAACACGGCAACTCGCAAAAAATATCTCGACACAGTAATGTCTATGGTGTGCTATTCGCAATAATTTAACGGCGTAAAAATTTACTGTTTACAGTACTTAAAGTGACATTTAGATTTATATAATAAAACAAATGATGACAAGCTATAATTAAGAAGAAATTAGATTTATTGAGTCAAACATGTTGTACTCGTATGTGTCGGGGTTTGATTAGACTATTGTTTATTTATCTTGATATATAAGTAACCCAGCCAATAGGATAAAGATGGTTGAAACCAGCAATTTAAGGGAGTGAGGATTTTGGTTAAAACACATTTTGTTCCGTGATACCCGATTTGTTTTGTAAATAATAAATAAAAAAATTCTGTACACATTTTGTGTAAAAAATACATTATTAAATTCAATCTATTTAAAAATGCACACGATGCTAAGTTTCTGTGAACCACACACTTTATTTCGTCACGGAACAAGTCTCACTCCTCAGACGGTACCACTTTAACCCTCACAGTGACAGGGACAGAACTTTCCATTTCAGTGTCTAATGTCAGACCTAAGCAAACTGAACTCAATCCAGCACTGGAAGGGTTAGGTTAACTGAAGTGGTCACCATCACAGCGACGTACAATAAGAGTACAACTATAGTGCTCTACCAGCACAGGGACATACAATAAGAAAGTAACTTCTGTGCTCTCACAAAGGCTTTTTCACAGTGTCAGAATATAGTCTGTGTCCACAAATGTGTCTGATAGTAACCCGGTGTCTGGCACATAAAGTCAACTGTTTGTTACCATGGCATTCGTTGATTATGTCCGCTTTCCGGCCGTGATTCCGTACTTCTTCCGTCACGTGCAACCTTTATGGTAGTGTTCTTGGAGCTGCACCGGAAGTCGCCTGTCGAGTCATGTCCGGTCGGACTTCAGCCGCCGTCAGAGTGTGATAAGTTGTCAAATCTCGCAGACAAA
Organism: Calliostoma canaliculatum; assembly: GCA_032361085.1. Taxonomy (NCBI): domain Eukaryota; kingdom Metazoa; phylum Mollusca; class Gastropoda; order Trochida; family Calliostomatidae; genus Calliostoma; species Calliostoma canaliculatum. The sequence goes on from JAULCD010161579.1 coordinate 10,689, forward strand.
CTATCACCTGTATGTTGTCATGGGGATAGGTATGTGATATTGGTGGTATTATACAGATAGAGTAAGTTAGGAACAGACCAGTTGGGGTGTCTGGAACAGTCCAAGCTCACATCCAGATTTACTGTGGATTTTTTTAGAGTTTCACTAAGGTATGAATCTAAAACTGTATGAATTTTGCAAATTGGGATTATGATTTATACCACAATAAAAAACAAAAAACAAACCCACAGTCAATCCTTTTAATTAAATTAAATAACATATGTAGTAATTTAGCAAAAAT
>JAULCD010161690.1:0-10965 GCA_032361085.1 Calliostoma canaliculatum
GCTAGATGAGATCATGACATGACACTGCTTTCTGTGACCAAGAGTGGGCTAGATGAGATCATGACATGACACTGCTTTCTGTGACCAAGAGTGGGCTAGATGAGATCATGACATGACACTGCTTACTGTGACCTACAGTGAGCTAGATGAGATCATGACATGACACTGCTTGTTATTATCAAGAGTGGGCTAGATGAGATCATGACATGACACTGCTTTCTGTGACCAAGAGTCGGCTAGATGGGCTCATTGCTACTTGGTAGTCTTACAGAAGAAGGTATTGATTCAACTATTTTGTTTAACAGCAGTACTATGCTCGTTTTCAACAATTATAAACGGTCAAAAATATCTTAGTTTCTACATTTTAGAGCCCAAATTATACTTAATTATAATTAAACAATTAAGAAATGAAAAACAGCATTGTTTTATTTAAATAACAAAGTAATTTGTTGGTATGATTGGTATATATTCAAAACTTACTAACACCAAGCATAATGATCGTAATAATTAAGAGTTACCCAAAATAATACTTTTTTAGATAAAAAAAACCCCAGGCTTTGTGGGCAAGTAATAGTATTAAAGTAAAACGTGTTTCCTTTACTTAGAACATAAATTGGTTTGACATCTGCAATACATTTTGTAAGGTACTATGTTAACTCGAACAAAAACGTTTGAGCAAAAGTTGGGCTTTAGGACTGAAGTTTAAAACAAAATCACAACATCTTAACTTTGCCTGTAAAAAGTGGGTGTCTACAATGTTTTATCTCAGTAGATTCAACTGACAACATTATTGTTCATGGTTTAAAATGTTAGACTAAATATAGTATAAATCTTAGATAATGCACTGTAGCTTCCTTACCAATAAATATGTTGCATAATTTCCAACAGTAAAGTACATTCATTTTATAAATTAGGTGACGGGTTTAACTTATCACGTTTAATAATGTTTAACGTTTTCTTGTTTTATAAAAGCAAAGTATGTATTTTTTATAAACTTAATTCTCACTTTCTTTTATTACGTTTCACTTCAAATATGCAAACACGTGAGTGGTTTTTGATTGGCACATTCAATTAAGTCTGAGACCTAATAAATAGTTTCTTTTCAGACATTGCACAAGTGTCAGATGTATGCTTCGAGATATTATTGCCCTCTAAATATTTTGAGTAATCATTGCGCCAATTATACCACGTTTGGCAGGACGAAAGAGTTTATTGTTTGGTAGTATGGCTGTTGTATCAACCAACTAAAGCGAGTTGCTTAATATAGAGACTACATGACATGCCTCGATGTTGTTTTAACCAAAACTATAAATACCTTGTGTTGATGAAAGAAGGCTATCTTACAGCAATTGTTTTAAGATTTTGAAGTAGTATAAATTCAATCGAGTTAAGCAGCTTGGTCTCCGTACCTCATGTGATCTTGGTGTTAAGATGATTGAAAATGATTGTTGATTATAGCCTTACAATTGTTGTAGCGCAGAAATTGATTTGGAACCGATGTCAAATGACATCGGTTTCAAAGCGATTACTGCACTACGAATAAACTTGCAAACAAAAAAACTACCAATTACTAAAAATATTTCATTCTTAACCCTTGAAGTATTAAGCTCAATATTTGTCCATTCAAGTATCAGAATGCCAATAGGTTCCCTTTTACACAAACTGTAAGAGGATAGGATTTCAACTACACAATGTTATCACAATTGCAATTCAACTAACATAAATGAGGCACAAAACAATTGTAACGTTCAATAAATATATGCTGATCGTATATGCTGTACTGTAGGTGTGATCATGGTTTCGCAATCAAGGTTTTTGCAAAATTCTTGTGCAGGCTCCCAACAGCGCACCACAAGCAGGAAACACTGGATAATTGCAAAGTATGTGGAATGTGTATTAATGAGGGACTAGCGTCAAGTACTGTGACCTTTCATGTAGAAACATGAGCATATTGAATTTCCTAACGTAATGCGGAATCCAACATTGAAGCATGGGAACATTGAAAAATCTCAACATTCATATCTAAATTATTTGTATTATTCAGTATATGTTTATTTTGCAAAGGTCCTACTTGACATTGTGATACTAAACAAAGCTTACGTTTACAAAATAATCTCATTTACATCTATACCACTAAAACGTATTGTAATAACAAAATATATTGTGAGATCGTTCAAGATTTCTTGGATGTCAACTTCTGGTTTGTTTGTCAGTTCACGACGTTTCGGGGCATATGCTTGCTCCGTCATCAGGTTAGATATTGTGAGATATTTCCAAGTATTAGACTTGTGTGGACAGATATTTAGTTGGCACACGTACTTTAGTATGTTTAAGTGACATATAGAAGTTGTGACATACGGAAAAACAGGGTTCTCTCTTTTTTATTTTGAAATTATGCGATGTTTCATTCTCGACACTAACACTGAACAGCTTGACAACGTTGTTAGTGTTGACACTGAAACGTTGCATATTTCCCAATTAAAGACGTGAGAATCTATAAGAAACATGTTTGTCAGACAGAGGTTCAGTTAACACAGGGAGTAAAAAGAAAGATTGCACACGTTTCTGTGAATATCATAGTAAACTACATCTTTGATAATATAACTTGAAAAATACAGCGATGTATTTCTATTATATTAATTTGATTATAAAACTCAGTCACTTTGAAATAAAACATGCATTGTGTGTTTCACCATTTACATTGAAGTCAAAAGTTTGGCTTACTCATTACTTTGGCTTGTCTATTTTTTTCATATTTAAATTAGTTGGGGTATTGATAACTCAGCTGTTTTCCACAATAGACAAGCCAGCAACATATATACATAAATAACTTAAGGAGATATATATTTGAGTTATGCCTTTTATAAAGCGTAGTTATACTTTGAGGGGGAGTTTTTGTGTTAACTTCAAGAAACCAGATTCTGTCACACAGTATCAAAACAGTAAATTAAAACAACTAACAACGCGCCCCACGCCCATAAACATGACTCAGGCTATTTTATTATTATAAGATATTTATGACTTTGTGATCGTTTTGTGACTTTTAAAAGTATTGCATCTTTTAAAGTAGTAAACTTTTGTTATGCTAATCTGTGTCAGCAGATTTCATTTTGATCCTCGCTTCTTTTCACTAGTGTCGGATCCTACGCACAACTTGTTTTAAGTTTAAAAGAAACTATGACGCAAGAGGTGTGGTTACTTGTAAGGGAATTGTTTATTGAGTTTTTAAACTTGTAACTTTCCTCACCGAGTATTTATGTGAAACGTATTTCAGGAATGAGGTCATATAAAAATTGTTGATAACGTCAAACTTGCGTATGTATGTGTGGCCTATCAATAATTCTCATAATTAATCCTTTAAACTTCTTTAAGCCGCCTAGCTGGTGTGATAAACAAACGAGATATTCTGTGATATTAACTTCTTCACTGCACTGTGTGCGAACGTCGCACACATTACAATGGAGAAGTTGTCATCCATTGAATATATCAAATTTAATCCTTTAAGTCAACAGTGAGTTATATTTCTTTAAAAAAGTGCTTAAACTTCGACTATAATAATACTCCAAAACTTACATATTATCATGGAGTTCTAACAAAGTTTCGTAAAGTTGTAACAAAACTCATCACGGCGTATTGTCTGTGATTATAAATTAAGTTGAAACAGGACAAACACACAAAGTGATGGTTTCCGCCGTGTGCATTATTAGCAGTGTCACTTGCAATCACCATATCTCAATGTATTTAGTTGGAGTTTAGAGGGAATTAAATCTGTGACCATGTAGTTAGGACACTATTTACGTGCTCGTATATTTAACTTCTCAGTTGAATTACTATCAAAACTAGTTTAGTACATTTATGCACTTTAGAACTATTAAGAATTGTGAGAGAAAACAACAACAAAAAAACAATAAAACATCTCGTAAAACTTGGATACTACACAATGTTTCTAACCTTTATGTGTCAAACGGCATTGATTAGGCTATGCAATATAGTTTCATTTAGATCGAGACTTGGAAACATATCACATCATCTTATCTTATAGTTTTCATTCCAAATGACGCTAGTGTTGTGTTATTGTTGTGGAACTTGGTTATGGTATTATAACATAACCAGGGTCGTAGGTTCAAATGATTGTTTTTGATAAGGAGAAGGTGACAAATCCTTTGTGTTTGGGGTATGTCTGTCTCTATTCCAGGCGTATTTCAGGCGTTTCCCATGAAAATCTCATCAAACCAATGGAAAATCGCTAAATGATGTCAATACGATGTTATAAGGTGCAGTTTCTGCATTTTTTACCTCGAATATCAGCGGTCATCTACCGTACAATAAATACTTGGCTGTGGCCAGAATTCTACTTAACAAATTACCGTAAAATTGTAATGCCGTAAACAATGTCACTGGGCCAGTGGGTTAGGTCTACAAATGCCAAATGATTTTGTAAACTGTGCATTTTCCAAAGATTAACATGTTTTTCTTTAGAAAATGCGCAGTGACAAAGGTTTTTTGGCATGTGCAAATATAGCCCATTGGTTAAAGAAAATGGTTTACAACATCTTAAAGTTACGTTGGCTTTGTAAATCGGCAACCAGACCTAGCTTTTGTATTTGCAACAAAAACCCATTATACCGTTTCTTTATTGATGTTGTGACACGTGTAACGTTATACACTTCCTAGCACACATAGTGTCTTACTCAATACACTCACCATACATTTGTCATAAACTGAACATAATCTTACTTACTGACATGCTATGAGCTTCAATAAAACTGATTTTGAAGAAGGCAAAATTTTCATTACCGAGATATATTTATTTTTCTTACCAAATTTCGATTAAAAAAATATACTGATTTATTTTTAAGCCGCTATTTTTAAACATTGACGAATTGGCAAGTATTAAAGTGATTTCGTACCATAAAGTGAGGCTAAGATTTCGTAACTGTTATCTCAAGGCTCTTTCGACAGAAGCGCTAAGATATAAGTTGAATCGTTGTTGAATCTTACAAGAGCTTCGCGGACCGTGACCGTGACCATTACATCACAGATTACATGCGCGACTAAAAGAATATGTGTAAAATAAAAAAAACAACTCTTTAATTAATCAACCAAGATGCCAAAACAATGACATATCAGTTTGCCAGACAATAAAATATCACAGATTTGCAGAAACTTGTTATGTAAAACTAAGATAAAAAAAACCTCCAGGTTATTACCCCCTGCTGTTGTAATGTTAAGAACAAATAGGAAGTATATGTCGGGCCCTCTCAACAGGCAGGGTGTATAGTGCTCTGCAAATAGTCGTGCACGCATAAACATTGACAAGGTTGTATACTTGCATTGACAAGGTTGTATACATTAATTGACAAGTTAGGCTCTGGATGTTGTTTCACATCTTACACCCTTCACTGGAAACAAACTAGAAATTATTCAGTGGATTTCTATTGGTTTGATGAGATTTCCATGGGAAATCTCATTACACCAATAGAAATCCGATGAATAATTTCTATACTTTTTTTAATCCTTGTAACCGATTCACTGGCCCATGATCATGAGATACGGTTTACAATGCCACTCGTCGTAACCTGTGAATCTTCCAAAGAAAAACAATGTTTACAAAGATTTTCGGCATTCGTAAACTGATTTCATCCGTCACGATGACGGTGAAACGGCGGCCTGGTTAGACAGAACTAGACTTTTCAAAACGAAATAAAACCCGAATGACTTTAAAACTTCAAGTTTGGCACATGAGTCAGTTTGTTTACCGGTTTAGATAACGAAGTAACAGGATTTTGTGAAAGGTGATATGTACAAATGTAGCTGACAAAGTTATTTTAGGAGATGTGGACATATATTCATAGTTAGTTGGTACAAAACTGCCACTTTCAATATGTTTGACATGAACTATTTTGTGTTACAAAACTAAAATCAAATGCAAAAAAAACACGGAAAATCCCCACATTTATTAGGGCAAAGTAATTCCCAGAGGGCGTGGCTTAGTACGTTTAGATTTATTTGCAATAACACTTGACAACCAATCTGAGGGCATGTGTTTTGGACAGACTCAATTGCAATTTAGTTATGACTTAAAACAACTCCAAACACACTATACATCTAAGGTTCAGTAAATGACGATTATTGACCAGTAAACTCATGCATAAGGTTGATTACGTACTTAAGGATTCATACATATATACATATTGTATATTTACAGACTTTGTCCTACTGCTATTTGTTGATATTTACCATGAAGAGTGGGATATCTTGAAATCCAAAAACAACGGCAGACAATTTGTTATTGGAGTATGTACAGGCAGTACACGAGCAATTTATTGAAAACTAAAGATAAATGACTTTTTGTATGCTACTTTGAGGCGTTGAAAATTACATCATTTGTAGGGATCCAGTTGCTATCCTAAGCCATTAAGAGCTTTTCACATCAATTATCTATATTTAAAGAACATTTTTTGGTTTTCAAATTATGTCTGTCATAAATATACTTCGAGAAGGCTCACAATCACTCCGGTGTGCTTACTACAACATAATAATAAACATACAAGATATTTTTGGTACATGGCACCCAGCTGAAGATGTTGTTAGTTGTTACAAGACTGTGAGTTGAAGCGGAAAGATAAGTTTCGTCGAATAGTTGCACCTTCGACAACGTTTTAATTAAGAAAATTCTGGATGAAACAGGGCCCCGTTTCTCAAAGTGATTCTAGGGTAAGTTGATCGTAAGTGCTAAAATATAACATTGGCTTACGACAGTCGTAGCGCAGAGATCGCTTTGAAACCGGTGCCCTTTGGCACCGGTTCCAAATCGATCTCTGCTCTACAACAATTCTAAGCCTGGGATAAGAAACAACTACACAGGACATTGTTTAAAAATCACTTACGATCAATTTAGCCTAAGATCGCTTTGAGGAACATGGGCCTGATCTCATAGGACAGACACTGTGTACGTGTGCCGGATGAACATGCTTCACTTGTGTTTACACTTTACTAATTTCTCTGGCACAGCACGCAGTTGATAACGTGTGTTCTGTCTATTTTGGGAGACACAAAGTCACTCACCGAACACGTGGTATGAAGCAGCGCTAGCTTTCTATGAAGGACATCTGTTCACCGAGTGCAACAGCACTAAACGTACTTGAGATGAAGTGTTTGCTACAATACATGTAATCGTTAAAGTCATTTTATGTTTCCATTATGTAATTCGCCTGGGACTTTATTTATATTAAATAATAATTAAAAAAACACCAACAAATTAACATTGATTTTGTCCTCTCCTTTCAACAAACTTAAGGTGTTTCCACATAGGAGTGCACCTATACTAAGAGGATCATTATTGAAAGGATTTGGCCTTGTTCAGTTGAGGTTCAATGTGCTCGTAATGAGGACTGTATTACAACTAGCTATTGATTTATGGATAAATTCAGCTCCCAGAAAGTGCAAGACAAACAAGTTGTTGTTGACTTCTCAGTTCAGAAAAAGAGACACATGCAGGGCTTTTATCAACAGGCGTGGTGTAGAGCTGTGCAAATAGACACGCTGACATAAACAGCTGACAAGGTTGTATATCGGTGTTGACGAGGGTTGTTAGATCGTTGTTATTCTTGGCTGCACTGCTTTATGTCTACTTGTGGCTCCAATTACAAACAAATAGTCTAGATTTACAACATTTGCTTGCTGATGAATATCAGGAATAATAAAAGAAAGGTCACGTGACAAAGTTTTATTTTTTTATATACAAGGCGACAGATGTTATTTGTAAATTTGCCTATCATGCTATTCACTGTTTAATATTCACAATTATGGCATTGACTATGCTCGAATCTCAGGCTTAATTATATTTGTGGGCATAATTTAATAGTACATGTTGTATTTGATCTGCCGACCATCGACTATTAACGAACAAAAACGTGCAATTATGCAAACACGTTACTTGTACGTTTTAATTTTAAATGGAATCAATTAAAAAAAAATGCTAAACATTTGCGGGATGTCAATTGATTGAATATTTTTATTATGTTTAACAACAACAACAAATACCCTTTAAATTTTAGTATTATATTCAGAAGCACCTTTATATACATACCTATCTTATTCATATGCAATTTGCGTACCTTCATTTTTATTTGATAACCATCGTAATCAATTATCAATTAAGCTACTTGACTTTTCAAAATAACAGTTATCGGGTTGTATCCTGTCACAAAGCTCTTGAAGGGTTTAAACTTCTAAACGTTCACACCGAACTAGGCCTCATTTCAATAAGCCACATACATTTTACGACGTCGTAAATGGTGTCAGCTGTGCATTTCCAAGGAAAACACGTGTTTTCTTTGAAAGTGCACAGTTTACAACGTTTTGGAGCATTTGCATAACAATTGCTTGAACCTAGCGTCATCATAATTATACCTAAAAACGGTGTAAGAAATTATACAGAAACGTAGCACATTGTAAATAAAGAAGTGTGTAAACCAAAGGCAACGTTTTCTTCATTATGATTAATGACGTCATAAATGTACGACGGCTTTGTGAAACAGAGTATTGTTCACAAACCGAGGCAATGGTTGTATCGCTGATAGTTAGTGATTATGTTTCGTCTTTGCGAAAGGGTAAATTGGAAAAAAATGTACAGACATTATTCAGGGTATTCCTATTATTTTGATCAGATTTCCATAAGAAATCTCACTAAATCAATAGAGATTCGCTGAATATTTTATATACATTTGTTCTTGTGGTAATCATGCAGTGCTTTAATAGTATCACTGGACATCCGCACTACTTTCATAAACATGCTCACAGTAAAAAGGCGTGGTTGTATAAAAACTCCATAAACGGTGATAATGTTGATAGCATGATGGCATTTGAAGCAAAGGTGGATGCCATATTAAGTTGATGTCATTGTGTGAATGATCTGTACAATCAATTTATTGTGAAAACCAGTTTACCTGTACACAGGAAATGACTTTTTTATGTAAGCACTGCATGTTCTTTAAATAGAATTTGTTAAACGCAAACACTATGGACGCTCTAGACTTTTTACGTACATTAATAGGAAAGTAACACAGGTGGGTTACAGAAGCCCATGCTTTTAGGAATCTGTAGAGCAATCATGCGGCTGCGTAGTTTTAAAACAACAACATTTTAAGTATTTATTTGTTGGAAAGCAAAATGTCTTGTCTTCAAAATAATACCAATCAAAACAACTATAAACAAATGTCCCAGCCAAAAGCAAACTGAAACGGTGTTTTGCTCTTAGAACACAGGAAAATGCATTAAAAGTCTAGATTAAAGGATAACCTACCATCCTATTTCCTGTTTCCTGGAACAACAACCGTCCAAATATAACGTGTTATCTTTAAAGTGAAACGGGTTATGTTTTTTGTGTGTTGGTAAACGCTGCTTCTAAAAGATATTTCTATGGATTACTGACATGTTTGCTGATGCGCTCTGTGTTATTTATCAGGCACTATTTACATTTTCGTCTTTTGAGAGATTTTATGTAACTTCAAGAAGTCACATTATCTTAAATGATGAAAAACATAATTATATCTTGTTTTTCAATCATTAAATTTGCTATTTATTGTAACACATCAGAAACTTATTCCACATGTACAGCAAACAAATCGTTTCTCAAAATTCCAACTAAACAGTGTGCTAAAAATCAATGACATAAGAAAATATTAAAACATCAAGCGCGCACACGATTGTTTATCAGTACAATTTCTTTTTTTTAAATTACATAAATTGTTTTAATCTATGTTGTCAGTTACACTATGTAAACATCACTATCGTAACAGCATATCGTTTGTCATGTCGAGTCCCCTGACCAGTGGAGGCTTTGTCGATTTTGGTTCTACAAATTGAAAGAATCAATTTGATTTATTTAAATCATCTGCATACACAGGTATCACATATTGACATGTTTGCTGACAAAGGTCATATTTACCACTGACAAAATGGTCGGCGAAGCCATGCGACTCCTTGATGGACTCTTGACACTTTGTTGATGCGGTCATATCCTAAGAAAACCAGTCAATGACTAATTTAGAAGTTGGTGTGATGAAGTATGAAGGTATTCTATGGATATAAATTTCTTTAATGCAGTTTTCTGCGACGTTTCGGCGAGATACTAACTCCGTTATGACAAAAGTGATATACAGACTTGTGAAGGTACAGGTTATGTATACATGTTACATACTTGGGTTAATGTTTACACAAGAGAAAGGTTGATATGTAAATTTTTATTGGCAATGCTAATTGGATTAATAATGCTTAATTGGTCTTTAGGGACTTTGATATTATGGTTATAATGATTGGAAGCCAGTGTTATACGGACACTGTTGATATTATGAACTTATCACCAAACAAACTTAATCTCACTGTACAACTCACCTCATTGTCCTACAGTCATTTACTATCAAACACTGGCCTCAAATCATTATGACCATAATACCAAATTACCCAAAAGCCAATTAAGCATTGTCAATCTAATTAGTCTAACTAGCATGGTCTCTTGTGTAAACACGAGCTCGTGTATGTAACCTGTACCTTCACAAGTCTGTATATCACTTGCTTGATAACGGTGTTAGTATCTACACAGAAACGTCGCAGAAAAGTGCATTAAAGACGTTGATATCCTTAGAATACCTTTATTGTTGAGAAGTTATTGATTTTAAAGTAAATTCTTGTATGGTGAGAGGTTTATTAATTTTCTAAATAATGATAGTTTAAGTCTTACTAAAAGTCAAGTTGACCAGGAAGATTTCACCTACAATAACTCACGAAAACCTCATGTGACGATACTCAGTTTAATTTTCTTCGAATGTCAACTGTGATCAAAGTATTAAAGTACCGATGGAACTAACGTATCGATAGAACTAACACTAGAACAAATGTATAGAAATAATTCCGCGGTTTTCTATTGGTTTGATGAGATTTCCTGCGGGAATCTCATCAAAC
>JAULCD010161801.1:0-10964 GCA_032361085.1 Calliostoma canaliculatum
TTTCCAAAGAAAAACTTGTTTTTCTTTGGAAAGTGCACAGTTTACAACCATTTTTTTGCATTTGTAGACCAAATCTGCTAACCTAGTGACCGAGTTATTTGCATTTGTAGACCAAATCCATTAACCTAATAATATGGTTTACGACGTCGTAAAGTTATGACGTCTTTGTTAAACGGGGGCCTGGGCCTAGTTCCTCAAATCAATCTTAGTGTTAAGTTAATCATGAACTATTTTTAAAAAACCGTGTACTGTCGAGTTGTGTCTTATCATGGGATTACGACTGTGGAAGCACAGACATCAATTTGGAACCGGTGCCGAATGACACCGGTTCCAAAACGATATCTGTTCTACGACAGTCGTAAGTCAATGTTATGTTTTAGCTCTTACATCAACTTAGCCTGAGATCACTTTGACGATAGGGGTCCTAGATTATAGGCGTTCTGAATGTTTTCCATCATGTAGACCCATCTTATGACAACCGATGTGATTTGTGAATGTGTAAGTTACACATGTTTACTGTAACGTCAACAGCACTGTTTCCCATTGCCCTTTTCTTTAATATATGTAAAACTATTTTACTTTGAAAGGTCGGTTGTATATAAATCCTAACCAGAATTATCCCATTTAATAAATAATTACACCAAATATATAAATTATCAGTTTCGGCATTTCCATTTTATTCCAAAGCAAATAATATGTATGAAACAAAAACAAACATGTTAATGGCACTTGGCTGATGCGTTTTGGTTTCCAAATGTCAAAGTCTTTATAAACTCTGCGCTATCAGAGGTGAGGATTAATGAGAACCACAACAATTCTGATAACAGTTATCGATATACCAGTATTAATACCTGTTCTAGAGGAATATCACAATTGCTCCTGGTGAAGTGATCACAGTGACAAGCATCAATTACATCAGCCCGGTGTATTTGATTGTCCAGGAAACTGTACAGGGACATTTTGTAATGCTTCAGGCTCCGATAAACGCTGTCCAATTGTATTTTTGCTATATCAATCGTAATGGTTTGATAACACACTCTCTCGCGGAAACTGTATTTGCAAGTTTAATAAAGTGCCTGTTTACTTGTCCCTGGCTAGAAACAGACTGCTCTTGGAGACCCAGGCTAATAGTTCCTCTACGTGTTGTCATATTGTTGATAACCCTTTAATTGGTAATAACTCATTAAGGCTTTGATTTTTGTTTTGTTATTGTTTGTTTTGTTTTTGTTTTTGGTAATAATATTTTCCTTTATTTCATTTTATGTTATTAAGGGGTTAGACAGTGGTGGGATGCGGGGTAAATGGGGCGATTGTGTGTTGGGGTGATGGAGGGTATTTGTCAAATTAAAAGATATATGCCTTGTGATTTATTTTAGACAAACCAACAAGTTAAACTTTTATTTATTTTCACTATCACACTTAACTGTAAACAAACTATAGTTTGATGGGTTGTAAAAACGACTGCCAAAAAGTCCCTGGATGTGTTTTACAAACACATCGTAAACTGTGCACTTTCAGAAGAAACACAAACAGTTTGTTGGAAAGTGTTTTCTTTACTAGGAGTTTGGCAATCAATTTTATTTGTTAACCAAACTATCTTAAAGCTTTTGTGAAACACGGGACCACTCTTGACTATCCACTAGAACCGTGGACAAAGCAATACCGAGGAGTCGTGCATACAACACCAGACACAATGTGTGAAGACAATGCAAGACACAAAAAGGTGTGCAGACAACCTCAGACACAAGTGGGCCTGAAACAATCCTAGACACAAGAATACCTAAAACCACCCAAGACACTTGTAAGAATGCCTGAAACAACCCAAGACACAAGAATGCCTGAAACAACCACAGACACAAGAATGCCAGAAACAACCCCAGACACAAGAAGGCGTGCATAAAACCCCAGACACAAGACGAACTGCAGCTGACCCCATAAAATGTATCAGCACCTGACTCTTGTGCATTTCCGTGGGTGCCGTCATTACATATGTGCTGTCTCCTCACAACCCTGGTGCCGGGGTCTGACACAAAGATGACAACTGTAATACTTAGACGGCATTCATTCGTATGTATTTTATGGGAGTTAAGAAGTATAAATTTTACTGACAATTAGGAATACATTTGCCAGCGATGTGGGCAAGTTATGAAAATGTGTTTGCGTTACACAAACTTTGCTTTTGTGCTAGCATGCTGTTTGCCCACAATTGTGACAGCACTTGTATGTCTACAGTTGAGGTCACGTGTTGTATGCCTTCTGAAAACTGTTCCTGTGCATGAGGCCAATGTAAAAATAACTACTGCATAACCACTGAAAATGAACTTGGTTTGATGTATACAACGTGGCTGCCTGAACCTAATCCATAGTTCATATTTGTATATTGTTGTCCAGGGCCCCGTTTAACAAAGACATCACAACTTTCGACGTCCTAAACCGTGTCACTCGGTTAATGGATTTGATCCACAAATGCAAAACATCCTTGTTACTGTACACTTTCCAAAGAAAAATAAGTTTGTCTTTGAAAAGTGCACAGTTTACAAAGATTTTTAACAATTGTAGACAAATTCATTAACAAAGTGACATGGTTTAGGACATCGTAAAGTTATGACGTCTTCATAAAACGGGACCCAGGTTTGCACGATAAAATGACCTGGCAATAGTCCGCCAAGCCCGTATCATTTTCACACCACAGCTACGCATATCATTAAGTTGTTAAATTGTTGTGCTATGTCAATAAGGTCCATCGTATATAGATTGAATGCATTGATGTATCTCATAGTACGGAAGTGAGCGTCGTTTTCGTTTATGCATATTGCACATTATTGATTACTGGTTATAAATAGGACCCCGTTTCACAAAGCCATCGTACATTTACGAGGTCATCAACGGTGCCACTAAGATCCTGGGTTGTGTTTCTAAATATCCAAAGTCGTTTTTCAAGTCTCTCTTTCCAACGATAAGCTTGTTTTTTGAAAAGTTAATAGTGGAAAACATTTTTGACATTCGTAAACCAAACCCCCTGGTCAAGTAGCATGGTTTACGACGTCGTAAGTTTACGCCACTTGTGTGAAACAGGTCCCATGTGCATTCTACACGCATCGATTATCTGTTCTTACCCGCACTGTGCACGGATCTATCATCATTTGGTTCGCGATAAATGAGGTATTATCGGGTTATTTATTGTTCTGTTACGCAAAGACGCCCTGACAAAGGCGACTGCTTGCATCTTCAATATTCCCTGCCCCGACGCCTGTTCAGTACTTTAACATGACATAAACTGGGACCCGTTCTTCAAGCAATCTTAGGCTAAGTTGATCGTAAGTTTTAAAATAGATCATCGGCTTATTAATGTCTTATTGCAGAGATTGTTTTGGAACCGGTGCCGAATGGCACCGGTTCCAAATCGATCTCTGCGCTAAGACAGTCGTAAACCTACAATAAAAAAACAACTCTACAGTACATTGTTTTAGAAATAATTACGATCATCTTAACACTAAGATTGTTTTGAGGAACAGGACAATGGCATAATAGCAATGAAAAATTTAACCTCTAAATCCAATTACAATTACATTGACCAAATTTTAAAAAACTCTACAAACATTGTCTCTAGAATTTACAACTATTGGGTGTTTTGCTTGTTTGTTGAAGGTGAGGTCAGTAGAGAAAGACTTTAAACCGAGGATCATAATTTCATTCCAGCTAAATTCAATTTAAAGTACTGAAAAGCATTTAATTATGAAAAATAATAGTGCATGTTGATATATTATATTTAATTTAAAAAGACGGGAACAGTGTCATAGTCGTCATGTAGAAATAAGAACTAGGTGCTGGTATAAACTAATGGGTTTCAGAATCCCCAAATAAATCATTGTAAATTGTGCGCTGTCCTTCCCACAACAAATCTTTGAAATACACGTTTTGATGATAAAATAGATTGCCCTGTGATTATCTGCCCAAAACTTGCTATGGCCCATTAACATATCGGCAATATGTTGTTCGAGCCTCTGACACAGTCATTACTTGTGACAGTCTGCTTATACAGGTATCTCAAGATAAGTGTCTGCACAGTGACACGTCACGAATAATTACAGTCTGACAAACAGTCCTGGACGAGGTAATGAAGGAGCTAAAGCAGCACCAGCCTAGACCGGACACTGACATGTCACAGTGTGGTAATGGACACCGAAATATGCATAAAGTCAATAAAAGATAGGACAGTTGTGTTTGTTTTTTTGAAACGGTGTCATATTATGCTGTCACGTAGACACGGCTACTAAGATGTGTACAGCGCGTTATGTGTATGTGATTGGGTCGATGGCGTATTTACATGTAATTATTCACCACCAAATCACTGTCACTTATCAAAGTGTAGTTGAGGTAAAACAGCTGTCAGTGAACATGAGTATGACGGAAAAACTGCAAAATTGAATCCTAATTTTCCATGGCCAATTATTTTCATGCCACAAATATTGTATACTGCGTGTTTTCCAAACGACTCATAGCTCTACATAATAACACGATTCAGTAAAGGCGTTCACGTAGAAATAAGGGGACCGTTTTACAAAGACTTCATAAATTTACGACGTCCTAAACCATATCACTGGGTTAAAATAGAGTTGGTCTACAAATGCAAAGAAATGGTTGTGCACTTTCCAACCATGTTTTGGCATTTGTAGACCAAATCTATTAACCCAATGGTATGGTAAAGTTATGACGTCTTGTAAAACGGGCCCAAGGAATTGGTTTTAATATTTTGGCAACTGAATGCTTTGTATCGGGCTAATGGGTTTAATAGTACGAAATTAAAGGTTTGAGAACTGTGCACTGTCCAATATATAACTTGCATATTTTGCAATAAGTTTAGTATTGGTGAACACACAGTATAGTTCGTGATTATGTGAAATGTTCTAAAAATAGACACAGCTTGTGATATATTGTGAATATCTTGTTATAGCTTCTGACAGTCAATATGTGCGAAAGGCTGCTTGAGTCGATATTAGTGCCTGCAAGCCGATACCTCACTAACACTAGAGAAGAAATGTATATCAATTATTCAGCGAATTTATCTTGGTTTGATGAGATTTCCTGAGGAAATCTAATCAGGCCAATTGAAAACCGCTGAATAAGTTATATAATGTTTTCCTGTGTGTGTCTGACAAACAGTGCCTGACGAGAAAATGATGAAGCTAGAGCATATTCTGTTTCTGTGATTAGATTGAAGACGTACTTGGAAGAAATTACCAATCAAATAACTATTAATTATCAATGTATATTAGAGGTAAAATAGTCGTTTGTGACGAAGAGTTTAGCAGAAAAAAACTGAAAAACTGCATCTTTGTTTCTAGGGCAAATGTTTATTACTATTATATACATGTATATCCGAAGGCATATGTGTTGGGTTTTTGTTTTTGCTTTTTTGTTTGTTTGTTGTTATTGTATTGTTTATTTGATTTTTTTCATTTTGTTGTTTTGTTTTTGTAATTTGTAGTTGGTGATAAACAGTTACTAAATATTGCCATACACCGAAATTTTCTCGAAGTGCTAAACATATATATATTGGCGCTCACCACGTTATTTCAAACCCAGAAAACCTAACGCTCCTGAATTAAAAGACACATCACGTAATACAATGTGCAAATGGGCTCAACTTGCATTTGCACACGAGTTGTGGCGTTTGTTAATCAACTGTTTTGCCGAGTGTTATTTACAACACATCAGTTCGTTGATAACACAATGTTCGAAGTGTAAGTTTTTATGTCAGTTTAAAATTATTTAAAGTTATACCTCACTGGCCAAAGCCATGTCGTGTACACATCTTTTTAAACCTTCAAACCCTTATTTAATGAGCTGTTGCAGGACATAATAACACATAAGTTGTGTTATATTTTGGATCAGACAATCTGAAAAAGTGACAGTTTTATAACTTTGCGTGTTTGAGTTCTATGCGGGACTTGAATTCATAACCAGAGTCAGGCACCGAATTGCCAGCCCTGAGCATGCTATAATCTAATTACGCGAACGTTGTCATAGGGGATACACTAATATCAGTCCAGTTTAGAGTCGTGTTACTATTGATAAAATGAAAACACAATCCAATGACATCAAACCAATATAATATTAGCTCACTATTATTTCTGTCTAAAATAAAACCTGTGATATAATTATTGACCCTCAAAACGCTGAATTGAATTTAATTGGATGAAAGGAAACTGTATTTGATTAAAAGCCTATTTTCTGAAAACTTCGGGGTCGTTTTAATATTTACATCACAAGGATCAAAACATGCAATACACACTTTAATCTGTCATGTTAAACACCGTATAAACAAACTATAATTCCTGCAGGGAAATTTACAAGCGGTAAGTCTAATTCAGGACTTTTTTATGAATGCTAACTTCTTTATATGTATGTTCACATATTCCGGGAATATGCTTGTTCCTTTTTCAAGTGAATCATTCACCTGAAGGAGGAGCTGGCATGTGCTCTGAAACGCAGTGAACATATGTACAAAGAAGTTGACATCCATACAAATCATAAATTAAACTAAATAAAAGCATTATCGGTTTAATTCATTTATTGTATTATTACTAATGTTCATGGACAATAATTCTGGTGTTATAACTAAATTATAAAAGCAACACAACTTGTTTAATTAATAGAGATTGTTTTCACAGTGTACGTCCATGGTTGTGAGACTTCATCTACACATATCCCGACTGCCTATGTTACAACGTCGCCAGGTGGTCATTGTATGACTTCATATATACATAGGGCATGTAACAGGCTGTTTCAAAAGGTAAACTACTGATATAAATGTGGACATTGCGGAAGTCAGAAGCCCTAAGACAGGATGCTGTGTCGTCGATTTGGTGACGGTAATCCTACAAGTGCATAACACGTTCCTTGGTCGTATTTTGTTTTATACCCTGCTTTAAAGCAAGTTCTGTTACGCCGTCTTTCCCGTTTTGTTTTCGGAACAGAACTGTCACAAAGTTTTGTAAAAAAGCAAGTTGTGAACGCATGTGCCTTTTCGGTCCCAAAAACTATAACTAGGCTATATTTTTTAAGCGAATTTCTATTGGTTTGATAAGATTTCTTGAGGAATACCATCATACCGATTGAAATTCGCTGAATAGGTTATATAATTTTTTCCGGAAGCCTGTGTTATATTTTAGCACAGATCGCTTTAAAGAACAGGGCCATGCACTCTTTAAGTTAACGAAATCTTCAACCATTGCACAAATGTTTTACTTATCACTAGGGCTAACCTACTTCACCAATGTTGATAACTGTACTTTCTCTAAACATTAACAATTGACAACAATTTTAGCATTGGTAACCGAAACAATGCCCTTGGTGAGAACCACAAAACACAAGCCACTTACGAAGGAAGCAATTTGTTAACCTCAGCATCTGTCTTGCACTACCGCTTCTTAATTAAAACGGTAACAACGTTGATTCCCTTAGGACTTTTTTGAACGTGGAAATTAATAAATGAACTGTAATGAGTTGAGAAAAATACATCAGTGAAACACAGCAAAGTTACCATGTGCTTGTCAAGCAGTTGACTGCAGAGCCAGTAGCTCACTAGAAAAATTGCATATAAATTATTTAGCGGTTTTCTATTGATTTGATGAGATTTCCAATGGAATAATTTCTACACACGTTTTACCAGTGGCTGTTAATTGTATTCGAGATAACACGTGATAACTTCACCACGTACGGTTAAAATATAATTGTATTATTCGGTTCTAAGGCCAAATGCTCCCGATTGGGTTCAGATGTAGCTGCCTACGCCTGCTAGCAATATCAATACTCAGTACTCAGACTCTGCTAATATCACTTAAATTCTTGCAAAAACAAGGTAAGAAGTTGCAACAATTACATGCCATTACCATGGCATTCACAACAATCAAAGTGCAAATGGCGTAATACAATTGCAAATGTATTGTGAATAGTGAACTTGCTTAAGAAACACAGTGGTTTTTGGGGGAAAATGCCAAGTTTATAATTCATTTGGTCTTTGCATACAAAATATTCTAGCACCGTAATTGTAAGGACAATATTGAGTTACCAAGATTTGAAACTTCTACTGTTTTCTAGTGGCTGTAAAATTATATCACGAAAGAGCTGTTATATGTATGTTTGAACAAAACAACGAGAGAATGGCAACATTAAACAATCTACGAATCCTACGATATTTGCTTATTAAAGCGTAGGTATCTAGTTCTAGGATGTTTCGTTTCAGCAGTGTTACTTAAAACGCTCTGGATCCAGCCTGGTTCCTACATATTGCCATTTCGTTTTCGCGATCAGTAGAGAGGTGGAAGGAAGAACATCCCCCTAGAGAAGCCTAGTTTAGCCCTCCCTACCGATAGTGAAAACAAAATGGCAATCTGTGTGATATAAGTGATTTACAAATTATAATTGTATTCTAAAAAATCCTGTTTCTTTAAGTGATTTCGAAATTCAATAATGACACCTTCACTCACTTTTGGAAAATAAATATTTCAAAGCCCAATGGTTTGTGAAGATAAAATTCTTGATTTTAACATGTAACAGCAATTAATGTAAGATTTGTTTTACCGTAAATACAGTTGTTCTTGAATGTCTTTGGTAGTCGTGTGTAACCCTTAGAATGCTAAGCTGTTTATTGTCTAATCTGAATAGGCTGTTAAATTAGAGCTCCTATTAGAGCTCTTTCCCACAAATTACCACAGGCTAGGCTTCCATCAGCACAAGTTAACCGCAAAAGTCAAACTCAAATTAGTATGGCACACAGAATTTTAAAATCCAGTAAAAACTGCATTCCCCAGTTTTAAAGCTTCATCAACAAGAATAAAAGAATTTAAAAATGTCAAAATGTGCCTGGATTAAATCACTTAACAAAGATGTATTTGTAAACGACAACTAAAATTATAAATGTTTAATTCCATGGTCTGCAGTGTACATGAGAAAGACATATATACAATTATGCAGCGGATTTTCAATGGTTTGATGAGATTTCCCATTGAAATATTTTTTTTCCTATTGATTAATTTCGGCTTAGCGAGGCAATAGTGCGAGATTACTCCTAACAGGTGACTCCTCAACTGAAATGTTTTATTCATAAATGGCAAATAATTTGTAAACAATCGAGTGTATAAAAAACAATCCTTTGAAGTTCACAGTTAACAATGATATTCAAATATGTAATCTAAAACAAATTTGGCCATGTGCCATAAAACTTTTCTTTTGGAATTTGATCATCAGTTCAAATACGATTATTTTGGTAAACATACAAACAAATAAAGCGCATTGACAGAAATCACTGGCACAAAACGCTTTTATAAGTTCAATAGTCAAATCAAGCTGGCCCCGTTCCTTCAATCGATCTTAGGTTTACGATGATCGTAAGTGATTTTTGAAACAATGTCCTGTGAAGTTGTTTCTTATCATAGTCTTACGACGACTCCAATGCGATCTCTGCTCAACCACATTCTTAAGCCAATGTTATACTTTAGCACTTATAATCAATTTAGCCTAAAATCGCTTTGGGGAACACGGTCTTGGACTGTACAGGCAGATATAGTACGTACCACGGTCGTGATTTTAAGAATTTAAACATATAACAGCATTACAATCTTTTAGTGCCACTAGTGCCAAACGTTTAACACTAAAATAGTCACTATGTGCTGTCTTTGTAACCCGGAAGATGAATTCGAGTAAAGAGACTTTAAAACTGCCATGGGCTACTAATTCCGACATGAACCGTTAACTTTGCAGTCAAATGGCAATTATGTAACCAACATAAACTATTTTCTGACTTTAGTTTTATGAGCCCAGCACATGGAAGCTAATAAATCTCAAATAAACTACGTTTGTCTTTTAACATACCTTGGGAGTTTGTGGCACTTTCGGGCTTTTTCCGCAACAGCCTCGCTCTGGTATTCGAGATGAATGCACCTCATTCTGCCATACTGGCCCCCGTTTCACAAAGATGTCATAACTTTACGACGCCGTAAAGCATGGCACTGGGTTAATGGATTCGGTTTACAAATGCCAAACATCGTTGTAAACTGTGCACTCTCAAAGAAAAACAAGTTTTTCTTTGGAAAGTGCTTCGTTTACAACGATTTTGGGCATTTGTAAGCTAGATCCCCCAGCTCAGTGATTAGATTTACGACGTCGTTATGACGTCTTTGTGAAACGGGGCTCTGACGTTTATGACTCCGTGAGGATGGTTGTTTCCGGCTACATTCATTATTGTCTTGTTTGACATGTCACTGGGGATATCTGCGTGTGGGGAGGCAATAGCTACAAGAATAACAATGTTTTCAGCATTAAGCACCGTCATATTAAGCGTCTACAGAGGACACTAATGTCAGAAATGTACTGATGTTTTTTGCTTGTTCATGGTTTTGAAAATGTTTATGTCTAAAACCTATTGTATTGTCAGATTTTTTGCATGCTTGTTTTGTTTACCCATTTACGTCATACTCAAATATTTTACTCTATTTTACAACAGCTAAGAAGGTTCGTATAAAAATTACAGTGATAAATTAATGTGAATCAGGTACTAACTTATACGCTACTAAATAAGGGGTTATAAGCGATATATGTGTCTTCCTCGAACTGAATTTGTAATAAAGGTAATAAAATAAATGACCATATATACACATAACTTGAGTTTAAATCAATTGATCTCTGTGATACTGTTGATACTGTGGCTTACCAATATACCTTCCTCACTGGAAGTTATACTAGTTAATAAAGTAATTATAGATCATAGGATAGTTATTAGTAGTAGTATTCAAAACGTATTCCCTGAAGTAAGACTTTGACATATTTACTCAACTGTTTTATTGTGTGTATGTGTATATACGTGTGTGTGTGTATGTGTGTATGTGTATGTGTGTGTTTGTGTGTGTGTGTGTGTGTGTGTGTGTGTGTGTGTGTGTGTGTGTGTGTGTGTGTGTGTGTGT
>JAULCD010161911.1:0-10964 GCA_032361085.1 Calliostoma canaliculatum
TTGAAAACCTATCCTGTGGTAATTTGTTTAAAAGAGCTCCTGTAGGAGCTCTTTTAAACAAATTATCACAGGATAGGCTTTTAACAGCACAAAGTAGTTTGTATAGTTTTAAGTCCTACTAAAATAAATACGGCACTCAAAGGGTTAACGCGAATTAAAGATCACAGGTATCGGTTGTAATCGGATATTAGTAAACCCCGTATGCACTTTTAGTTCTCTCTTGTATAGTGCTGTATAATGGCGGACCAGGACTCCGCACTGCGCGCGCTCATTATGCAGGTGAGACAGTCTACTCGTGTAGTTTACCATTGTTTTAACATAATTATACAGGCATTAAGGATCTTATTAAAAAAAACCCACTATTAATGCAAGTGTATTGTGAACATCGTCACAAGAGTGGGAAGGGTCTCGAGTTTATATGTGCATGTATGTTACATTAAATACTTCTGTACATGCTATCTAGATAAACTGCAATGCTAATTTGCAGTGACACTCTTTCAGTGTTAACTGCTACATCGCTAGAAACATCATACGTCAATTTTGGTGTCTAGGGCCTCGTTCATCAAAGCGATCGTAGTGTTAAGATGATCGTAAGTAATTTTTGTAACAATGTCCTGTGGAGATGTTCTTATTATAGGCCTACGACTGCCGTAGCGCAGAGATCGATTTGGAACCGGTGCTGAATGTCGTTACGACAGTCGTAAGCCAATGTTATTTTGTAGCACTTACGATAAACTTAGCCTAAGTTCGCTTTGAGGAACGGGACTCAGATTTAGAACGTGAGGGCTGGTGAATGATTTAAATACATTACCTGTCTATACAGACATTATTGTACATAAAGGCCAAGCAGATATTAATTCTGTGAGTGTCAAGCTGAAACGTTTGTGCGTTTAAAATTCAAATACAAAAAGGCTGTAATTGAAAAACTGTCCTGTGCTAATTTGTTTAAACTTATTTTAATAGCACAAGGTTGCCAACATTTTAAGTCCAATCAAAATCATATCAGCAATTTAAAGGTTAGCAATGCCAACTTATTCAAACGAAAGACATAACTTTTGAGTTTCAGACTAATTTAAAGTTAAGCAACATTTAGTTAGCACAAAAGAAATATAAAGTTCATTTTCCATATACTATATCTTCTATGATCTAGTCAAAATTCTAAGTCTTAATAAAATAACCTGTCACTCTGAGGGTTAACGATCCATGTAGGCCAATGGTGCTCGCGAATAGCTCAGCATGTTCTGCTTCACAGTTAGCACCTTTTACAAACCAAACACCATCAGATAAAATAATAATGTTGCACTGTTATGATGGGGCATCGTAAGGACTGGTCGGCCTCGAGTCAGTATGCTGTGTCTTACTGGGATAGTCTTGTATAACGGCATCATCTGGTATCTCGGTGAGCTAGCACCAACATATCAGTGAAAGTCCGATCTAGTACAAGCAGACATGTATACGTGTACATACAAGTTCAGGAAGCTTGACATCTATTTCAGTAATGGAAAACCAGTCTACAAAAGCTGTGAGGATAAGGTACAATGCTTGGTTCGTCAATACCAGCCGAGACTCGCGGGTTGCACACAAGCACACAATTTAAGGTGTTTTTACCCTTTGCCCACAGATTTGTATAATTACAGGTCCGTGCTCTGCCGAATATGACTGCCACGAGATAACTGAATTACTGTTATAAACAGTGTTAAACCCCGATTCACTCACTCAGTTATTACATCAAACATTAATTAATGAATACTGAAACACTCAATACGTGTAGAGATATTAAAACTAAAATTCCGATGGTTCAAACTGCTGAAAAATAAATAAATAATTGTATACCAGGTGTTTTCAAAAGCATAGTGGCCATAGGTTTAAGTTCCACTAGAATAATGCAAGCTCTCTCGAGGTTCATTGTCAAGGTATACTCTCGTAATTAAAACCATTTTATTTTCAAAATTTTATCATTTTCATTTTAGGCGAAATTGGCCTGTTTAATTTCGGAATGCAAATATAACTAATTATGAACAATCATGAACTTTTAAAAAAGGAATAAATAAATAAATACAAATTCCATGCTTTATAAAAAAAAATTGTTTGAAAATTGCCACAAGAAAACTTTTAACAGGTGCGTGGTAGAAGAGTTATGTGCCCTTGTTCTGCGGAAAGATATATTATAAATGGTAAAAAGTTCAGCACATTCAAAACAAACACAACGTATGTTTTGGAAAAGGGCTGTATTTAGAATAATCTCCTAGGTTATAAGTTACCTCCTTTCAATTTATTACTGACCAGTTTCAAATTGTGAACTTGTTTTTCTGATCACTGGGATCTAAACCGGAAGCGTTAGCTGGCTGTTACTTCCTGTTTGAGAAGAGGGAATTTTAATTTTGGTTGTGGCGTCTAATTTTGTTGTTGTTGACAAGGTAATGTGTTTTCCCTCTGCAGATGAAGAAGTCGTCGTCCTATGGGACCCTTGTAAAAACATCTGACGAGAATGACTATATCTTTTCGACGTTTGTACCTGTTGTTTCCCTTGAGTATTCAAATCCTGGAAATCACTTTTCACGTCAAAGAAACAGTTTAAGTCCTACATCTCAAATGACTTCAAGAGCGAGAAGAATATCAAGACATGTCAATCGATATGGTCGACCAAAGGAAAGGGGGGTAGAAGGTTTGTTTTAGCCGCTGTTATCATTAGCTAACTTAGCTACTAGCTAGTTTTAATTTATAAACAATTTACTCCACAAACTGACAATGTTTAATAATACAGGTGCATCCTAATAATATACAGAGAGACATATGAATGCACATAAATGCTACTTTAGATTCCTAATGAAAGAGAAATCTTGAAGACTGCAACACTTGTGTTGACAGAAAACAAAATAACAGCTTGTGTTACAATTGTACTTTGTTTAGCAAGTTCAAGTATACCAAATGCAAATAGTTAAAAAAATTCTTTTCATAATGCATTTGCTGGAAGTTTTAATGTATTTTACTACTTTTAAAACACCATTATTTTAATGCTGACTTAATGACACATGATTTTTTCTTTATAGAGGATGTTGACTGTACACACAAGATACAAGGTATAGGATTACCCAGACCTCAAGTGATTAAAAAATATAACTTCCTGTAAGTACTTTCTCAAACTTTGTAAACGGTTTTTCAGTTAAAATGTTTTCAAAATATGGGGTATTTTACTTTTCATCTTTTATGTAACCTTTCTTGCAGCAGCTAATTGTTTGTCATAGATTATTTAACTAATATATTTACAAATTTACAATACATTTTATTTTACTGAGCTGAGGCTATACACACATTTAACTGTTTCTCATTTCCAACCTTATCTGAAATTAATGAAACAAAGTGTACAAGATTATTCTTTTTGATTCAGAGTTTTAACAAATACTTGATAACAAATTAACCAACATCAACTTCATTATTTCCAATATGATAATTCTTACTTTAAAAAGGCCATGTAACCCTGCACAACAGTATTTTTTTGTTTTTTTGTTTTAAATTAGTAAAGGATTTTAAAATTTACTAAAAGACAGCATCACAAAAAGCTGCGAATACATTTGTAAACTGAAACACTGATTACCTGTTAATGTTGAAATACTCAATACAAATAATACAATCTTTGTTGTTTTATATTTTCTAAATGATCAGTGTTAACTGTAAAAAATATGGATTTTTGTTTTCTTTTTAATGATCTCGAGGTTAAAAAATTGATCATGAGACACTTTAATTAAATATTTTCCCCTTCAGTTTTGTTGTGCTTTGATTAATGCTGTACAATATTGCTTCCTATTTCAGTTGTTTTAAAATCTTCACTCTGGAGCTGTTTCTACAATTTGTAAACAGTTGTAATCACTTCTTTATAATTATTTAAGTTTAAATTTATCCATATGCAAATATTTTGACAAAGATGACCATTTCAATCTCTAATATTACCCCAGTAATTAATCAAAGTGTTGCTCATGAAGCACTTTTGTAGATTTGCTGTTTTCCAATGTTACAAAGTTACAACCAGAAAGTGTCTTTTGTTTGTTCGCCCATATAGTGCTGAGCACAAAAGTTGTCAGTTTTAATCTTCATTGTCTGATCTGTTTAAAATCTATTTTGTAGTCATTTGTTTAAAAAAAAAGACCTCTAGAAGGGAGCTTAAGTGATCATGGTTTTATAGGTTTTAAAGAGCACAAACACAGTTACAAGTTAAACTAAAATTATTCTACTGTTTTTTTACACTTTAGAATAACCGAATGTGTGCCCATATTCACAGAATATTTAAAAAAAATTAGATAAATTAGATAAACTTCAAGTCATTAAATAACCATATAACCAACAGCAAAAACACATGAAGTCCATTACATAATGGAACAATAAAGATGAAGTCAAGGTCCATTTATCTTCCTGAATTAACTCTAATTCATCACGACCTCATGATATATTGAGAAAATATTTTAATTATTAAATAAGTGATTGTACACTGACAGAAATAGGAAATTATTTTAAATTAATGTCAATATTTTTTATTACAGATTTGTAAATACCAACATGCAGTTAACTTTTAATATTTTTGTAAATAATAGTATGCAAGTATTTGCTAAAATGCTACTTAGTTTTAATTCAATGTGGGACACTTGTCCTTGACCACTACTTTCTTTGAGTTAGCTAGGTAAGTGTATATTTATTTAACCACATACTGTTGAAGTGGAATAATAAAAGAGTGTTGGAAGTGGCATAAAATATACATGTTCATGGTTTGCAATGGTGTTTGGCATGTACACACTTTTAATGTGCTGTAATTTGTGGGCTCTTCAGCAACTTCATGGAGGTGGAAAAATCATTGTTTAAAACTTGTCCACAGACTAGTAAACAGAAAAAATATACTTGTCCGCAGCTGAATTACTGTGCTGAACTGGGGTGAGTATAACTAAAAACTGTTACCACCTTATGTGCTGTAGAAAACCTTTCCTGTAATAATTACAGGAGCTCTTTTACACAAATTATTACAGGAAAGGTTTTCAACAGCCTATTTAGGGTGGAGTTTGGACATTGCAATTGACGAGTGTTGGGTTTAGTACTTTAAAGGTTAATTATTCTCTACTTGTCTGCGGACGACCAGCGCATGAAAATTAACTTGTCCGTGTTAAAAATTTCACGAGTCGGTCATAGTAATTCCACACCCCTGAGCTGTACTTTCTTGTGACTAGTGTTTGTTCTTTGATGTCAATCAGACAAAATAGGATTACAAACAGCTTCTGATACTTTTGTAATAATAAAAAGTCGTTGTTTACTCCAAGATTGCCAAGTTGGTGTTTGTCTGACTGACTTAAAGCTATGATCACTCTGTACTGTTCAAAACCTATTCTGTGGTAATGTGTTTTTAAGAGCTCCTTTAGGAGCTCATTTAAACACATTACCTCAGGATAGGTTTTCAACAGCCTATTTAGGTTTGAATTTAGACTCTGAAAAGAACACATGTTGTGCTTAGCTCTTCAAGGATTTCCTGCAACAGTAATATATATACTCATTGAATTCATGCTTTGTTGTAGTTCTACAGGTTCTCATAACACTGTTGTTTCAGGCTCTTAGACACATTAGAAATCTTGCAGTGTTAGAACTTTTAGAAAAATGTCACTCGCCAAACTGGGCGAGTACATTTTAAAATCAACTCGCCCAAATTGAATTTGTACTTGAAAATAAATGGTATTATATTGTACGGCAACTATTGTTACTTGCCAGCATGAGTGAGTCATTTTAGGTTCTTACTCGCAGTTGGCGAGCGGGCGAGTGCAAAGTTCATTCGCTGATCTTGTTATGATTGTAGAGTTGAGCTGAGATAGTAAGTTTTTTCTTGAAGTTTTATTTTTTTAATAACATAAAGGGTTTCAAAATAAAATGTTGCTCATTACTTTTGTCAGTTAAGCAAGTATATTTGTCCATCCTGAAGGTTAGATATCACTTTTTCCATTTTCACAATCGGTAGAGAGGTGAATGGAGCTAATCCTGACCATGGGGGTTACCTACGCATGCGCACACCGACCGCCATGCTACTTCCGGTTGGTCATCTTGGTGTTCACTTCCCTCTGCCGATCCCAACTGTGAGGTTGTGGGAGAGGGACTGAACCACACATAGTGATAGAATATTCACATTATCAGATAGTGTAATCCTAAATATAACATATAGTTGTGTTTGTCACAGTTTAAATTTAAATTCTTTTACAAATTCATTATAATTTTTTTTTTTTATCTTCTTTGCTCAAAGCATGTGTAACATGCATCAAATGTAGCATCAAATTTAAAACATTTAAAAAGTTTGATATTACTTTTTTTGGTACTAAACTATTTTATCATATTTTTTCAAGGGTGATCTAAATAAACTAGGCAGCAAAAAAAGTATAGATTAAGTTTGATGACATTACATATTCCACAATTGTTCGACTTTAGGCCACACAATGTGTTTCCAGAACTTCATTGCGGATGCGACCGAGTGATCATCTGTTACCACTTTTCAGCTTACATTAAACATAAACCAACATTTTGTGTTGTTTCTTTTTTTATCGCTCATCAAACTCAACATATGTTTTCTTTTGACACCTAGTTTATATTGATAACCAAAAGTATTGTTGCTGGAGAGGGTTAACTGTTTTTTTACGTGTAAATACAAAATCAATAATCAATTAAAATGTCTTGATAAAAAAAAATTCTTATCACTATGTATGATAAATTGCAACACCGACAGTCTAATACGTTCTGGAGAAGGAACACTATTGAATATGTTTCTTACGAGCTAGATAGTTTCATATGTTGGTAGCTAATTCATGAAATTTCAATCAATATTTCTGTCCAAAGTTTGAAAATATTTAACATATCGCATGCTAGATATATTGACTGTTGGGTATTCGTAAAGTTTTAAAAGTAACTTTTTGTTGATATATACTTAGTTCCCTTTTGTCAATCTTATATTTTAAATTGATGACAGGGCTTACATTGTTTTTCATAATTCCATTGTACCCTGCTGAGTACAATATTTGCTCATTTTAGTTTTCAAATTCCAACTGAAACAGGCTGTTGAAAATCTATCCTATGGTAATTTGTTTAAAAGAGCTCCTACAGTACAAGTTGGTCACAGTTGTAGGACTGGCTGAAATCCACTTGGCACTTTAAGGGTTAACTTTTGGAGCGCTAAGTGATGCATTTGTTTGTTTCATCACAAAAGTCCAACCTAAACATGCTGTTAAAAACCTTTCTTTATGGTAAATATTTTTAAAAATATTATTTTTAAGAGCTCTTTTAAAGAAACTACCATAGAATAAGTTTTCTGATGTCCAACCTAAAACACTGTTGAAAACCTAACTTGTAGTAATATTTTAAAAGAGCTCTTGAAAGGAGCTCTTTTAAATAATATACCATAGAATAAGTTTCAACAGAATAACATGGTACAGTTTCAAAACATGCAAAAATACACTACAAGGACTATTATGAAGTTGGCATCTCTTTTAATACTGTTTAAAGTCGTGCATGTTTATGACTAAAAAAAGTTCAAAATAAAGTTTTCTTTAAAATTCATTTTTTTTTCATTCATATGATAATGTAGTTCTCTGAACTATTTGATCATGTTGACCTCTGCTTGTAAATATCAGTGTCTAGGTGTGACTAGGCTGACAATACCTGACTTACCGCTTGATTACCCGACTTTCTCTGTTTACCTGTTGTACCCAGCTACAGGTATGCCTAATTAGCCACAGGTAGATCACAAAATGACTGCTAGAATTCTGATCAGGTAACAATGGCTGTTATAGATTTTGTGGAATTAATGCTGAAAGGTGATTATTGCTGGGCTGATCCAGGAGCAGAAAATCTAATCCGCCTACAAGCCACAGCTCAACTGATCAATGTGCAGGTTTAGTTCGGGATCTCAGTGCTCCCTGGATAGAACTCTGTTTTAAAACTGAAATTGTTGCAGTATTGGGCGAATTTCATACATTTGGTACTTTGATTTCATCGTCTTGATAACTAATATGAGAACACTTTGGCTACTCAAGTGCAATGTTTTCAATTCAGAATTTACCAGTTGAAGATTCTTTGAAGTTTTCTTTTATGAATTGATGTGTTTGATTAAGATATAACTTGGGTCTTAAAGCTTTCACAAATGTATACTTTGTGATTTACAGAACAAATTACTTTAGATAAGTTTATTCTATGCTTGATGTATTACTGATTTGTGTGGAGTGAACCAGTGATCACAGTGTATTGGGAGCCGCGGAGTTGACTGGAGTGTCTCATAATAAGTGGGAGAAGAAGGAGCCCTATTTACATTACAAACCAGGATATTTCCTGGACCTACAGGTCAGCTGTAAATATATACCTTCTTATTGATCTGTTAGCAGTGACGGGGTTAAACTCTCCATAGTGTATCTACTGTTGTGTGTGAAATTGCATATGTGAGTGCAGTGTACAAGTATAAGGTACTCAACTTTCCACACTCACACAGATAGTGTGTGTGTTTGAGAGTGGAATCTCACAGGTCGCGTGCTGCTGGATAGTTTTTGTGTGTTCATTGTTCTCTGCGGGGTGATCAGACGAGACGGAGATAGTTCCAACACACTGACATCCAACACCAGTAGGAGAGTTGCACTCGGCGGAGTTTGACTAAATTCAATGAAACATCAAAGTCTTATTGGACAGCGTAGATTTGGAGTGAAGACATTTGTGCGGGTGTGAAGACTGCTGTTATTTCAGAACCAAGTATGTTGGAGCCAGGTAAGTGTATTGTTTTTTATCTTTTCTTTTATCTACTAGATATCACTGATTGTCATCAATGACTGGTCGGCAGTGTAATTGATTATGTTGATTAAGTTGTTTGTGTTAGAACAGTTATTATTGATTGAAATAGATTTTTAAATGTATTGTTAACCCTTTGAGTGACATAAATGACATTATTCATTTCTGCTTTAACCCTTATCGTGCGGCTCACGAAAATATCCGGGTCAGGCTAGTAACCTGACCCGGATATTTCTGTGAGCCACATGGTAAGGGTTAAAGTCCATTCTTTACAGGCTCTCAAAAAACTATCGTATATGCTAATTTGTTCTCATTTCTTTATTACTCAAAGAAACCACCAATGATGGTACATAAGTTACATGTGACAATTTTGTTTTACAAATTACAGCAAGATGGCATACAAGTTATCGAGACATTGTGACAATTTTCTCAGTACATTTATCTTGTTATTACCAACAGGCTTCTTATATTTTGACATATTCGACCATTTATAATAAAACTCACTTATGACATAAGAGATTCCTTTGCTAAACATTTAGAAAAATAATGAAATTCGTCACCAATTACATATTACACAAACTGTATTTACAGGAATGTTTAACCAGCGACTCTTATCAATTGATAAATTGTGATCGCTTCTCTAAAAAAGAGAATAGGTTTAGAAATGTTTGAAATTAATAATACTTTTCAAAGCATGGCAAGTCCTTTTCATTTGCAAAGTAATAATAACCTTTTGACAAATAGCAAATATCACTTCTCCAGGACTGAAACAAATATTGTCTCTTAAGCTTAGAATGACATTGGCAATTATCTATTGTTTTAAAACAGGATGTGGATATTTAAAAAAAAACATGTTGGATACCCTAAGTTCTAAACGTATTTCAAATGCAATTTAACCAAGAGTATTGTTTACATGCAGCTAAGCATAAATGAGGCAATTTTATTGCTTGGATGAGAACATGATAATTTGAGCACTTTTTATGTATATATACGCGAGGGTCTTCTCCCTAGTTCTCCGTAAACCATATACTTAGGTGTTCACATTCTCAGATCTGCTCCAAGTTTTAGAAATTTTAAATGTACACGTTCAATTATATCAGTGTTATACACAGTGTTATACACATAACTTCTTTATTTATATTGACAGAATGTCCAATGGAATCTGTCTTCACAGATAACGATTTTGATTATTCTCTGGAGTTGATATTTATATTTATCAACCCCGCATATTTTAAAACGATAAAGTAAAACTGGAAGGAAAAAATTATCAAACAAATGAAATAAGACAACTCAAAGGTAAATGTAAGTTTCTTGCTGGTTTTCACAGAGACATTGAGGCTTTTATACACATATGAGCAGCATGTTTTCCAGAACTTACAGTAGCTTTTAACACCAATCGGGTGTTTGTGGAGCTGGTAGCTGCTTTCAGCTAAGATACTGTGTCATCAGCATAGTACAACACGAGAAGCTTAAGATAAATAGACATTTGGTCGTTATCAAGTTCTAGTTTTAAACCTTCACAGTCATTACAATTAAGATAGCATTCGAGATCATTAAGGTAAAAAGAGAAGAGTAGAGAAATGAGACTTTATCCTCGGCGAACACCCGACAGACATGAAAAGAACCTAGACTCAATCTTGTGTACCGCAACACACAATTTAATTTTGCTATACATGTTTTGAACAAGATTTAAAAAATTACCTTTCACACCATGACGTAATACATTTGTCCAAAGCCCAGTCCGCCATATCTTATCAAACTCATTTGAGAACTCAACAGAAGCCTAAATAACAGTTTTGTCTTTTTTCAAAAAATGAATAAACTTTCTATGATAAAACTTTGTCTATTGTCGAAAAACCTTTGCGGAAACCCGATTGGGAATGCGAACTTAATTCAAACTATTTACAAAATTGTGTTAATCTTCCCCTAAAAATAGAAGCAATCAATTTTCACGAGACAACTTATTACAGAAACTGGGCAGTAAGAATATGGATCGCCGGCGTTTTCTTTTTTCTTCAAACTGGCCTACTAATACCTTTGAGCCTTGTCTCTGACAAGATTCCAGAACTTGGGATCTAATTGAATAACTTAGTGTATATACAGTTAACAAGGATGGCGAAGGTGCGGTCATGTATTCATTTGGTATTAAGTCTAAACAAGGTGTTTTGTTTTTCTTGAAT
>JAULCD010162022.1:0-16939 GCA_032361085.1 Calliostoma canaliculatum
TAGTCACACAACAGGGATGTGGATATAGTCACACAACAGGGATGTGGATATAGTCACACAACAGGGATGTGGATATATTCACACAACAGGGATGTGGATATAGTCACATAACAGGGATGTGGATTTGCTATGCCCAACTTGTCCGACACGAGAAATTTTGAATATGAACAAGTTAATATTTACGCGCTAGTTGTCAGCGGACACAACTTTCTTGTAATAAATGCTGTAAAAGAGCTCCTAACAGCACAAGGTGGGAACAGTTTTGATTTGTACTCGCTCCAGTTAAGCTCTTTAAGGTTTACCAAACTATGACAATAAATATCAGATAATAACTTTCAATTCTACGAACTGATAATATTTGGACAAGTAGAGATTATCTCTGGAAAAGTGGATTTCGTCTGTTTACTTGTCCGTGGACAAGTTAAGGAAACTGTTATTTCCACACCCCTGAATGTGACGCTGTGTACTGCTTTGGTGTACTAGCTATGTGGTAAAATAAATTGCCCGTTCGAGAAACAGTGCTTGCTCGAATGTGAAAGTTTCTCGGTTCTTTTTGCAACGTATAAGTGAAGCTGTGTGATATATCAACAAATTTCAAAGTTTTTTATGCTTAAAGTTTACGCTGAGCTCATGTGTTCTGTTAACAAATTCCAAAGGTTTTGACCCCCGTGGGGTTTCCGGGGAGTGTCTTGGGACATTGGGATGAATAGAACCCCAGTAGCCTCATGCTTGACATACAAGCCGTCTAAAATGGGGATCTTTTACTGTAGCTTTTCTTTCTGTCACTCTCTTTTTCTCATCTGTTACTCCGTCGGTGTGCCTCTTGTACACCACATGGCGATATAGCTGAAAACATTGCTGAAAGCCATGTAAAACTCTATTTCACTCACTCACTCAAAGGTTCTGTAAACTGCGCATTTAAAACTACACTTGTGCGTGTGCGCGTTGTAAATATAAAGTGTACAGCAGTCTAGGGCCGAGTAAGTGCTAAAATAAACATTGGCTTACGATTGTCGTAGCGCAAAGATCGCTTTGGGACCGGTGCATGGGGATATCTCGAGACACGGAGACGCGGTTTGAAAACCTGTTGTGCTTTGTTTACATTTGTACTCTGATCACCCATATAATAATACTGATGGACACCTGGGCCCCGTTCCTCAAAGCGACACCGGTTCTAAAACGATCTCCGCGCTACGACAGTCCAATTCCTATGATAAGAAACAACTCCACAGGACATTGTTTCAAAAATCACTTACGGTCATCTCAACACTAAGCTCGCTTTGAGGACCGAGACCTAGGCATCCTGCAACAGTGAGCTCTTGTCCAATGGCTTTGCTTCCCACATGTACAAATGTGTAAAAATATTATAAACGTTCCATTTAAAAAAAACAAAAAAAACTCAACTTGTTGGTTTTATGGAAAGTGCACAGTAAACCAAACCAACTTGGCTGATGCAACTTCCCTATTTATATGGAACGAAAACAAATAAGCTTTACTTACAATGACAAGTTTCCAATACTTTATTGAAAGTTGTAATGGTTAAAATAAAAAAAATGTGACATTGTATAGCATGTATACCTTTCAGTTGCAAAAAGGTAGCCAGACAGTGGGTACATTTGAGTCTTCTTGAGATCATTTAGTATTCCCTGGATGTGATGTATGTTTAGCAGTATTGTACAACTGACTACAGCCGCTATGTTATCGGAGCTGACTCTTTAAGTTTTGGTCCACTTATGTTTTTCGCTACCGGGCAAAACCTAAAAGTCCAATTCTATTCAGTAATAAATGGACACAGCAACATCAGTACAAATAGGACTGCTAGGAATTAATAGTAGTCTGAGTCTGTCTTAACCGTCTCCGGTGATAAGTAACACTCGCTGTAATGAGAGTTCATTATGTTTCTTGGAGGCCTTAATTATACATTAACTGTCACCAGTCCATTCTCATAAAGACACAGTGATGATACCCAAACCTTTCAAGTATTCAGTCTAACCCTTAGAGTGCTGAATAAATTTGAGTAAACCTTAAAACCGTGACTACATTCTACTGATGATAATCTATACAGTAATAATTTGTTTGAAAGAGCTCCGATCGGAGCTCTTTCAAACAAATTATTACAGGATATGGTTTTAACAGTGTATTTAAACTGGGTGTGAACATTAAAATGAGACTAGCAGTCAAGGGTTAAAGGGTTTTGTTCAATGGATTGATGTAATGATGTTTGGTGTTGGATATACCTTTTGAAGTCACTTACATCATATTCAATGGTAAAGCTGTTGAAATGATGTAGATTGCAGTGGCAGGCAGGCATGAAAGGTTGTTATTGTAGCACTAGTGACAACCCAGACGTCTCAATTGCCTATTCCAGTTCTATTTTTCTGTTTACCTTCAGATTTACATCTAGCATTTGATCTACAGACACAGACTATCTTTATATTTGTATCTGCCTTTTGCACTAGTTCAATAAGTTTTGTTTATAAATGTTAATTTAACTGTAAACTCTGTAGCTGAACCTTTCCGTTAAACAGGTACACAGGTTACAACAATGATCGTACTTGTAAACCAGACTAAAGGTTTGTTTAATCAAATACATTCGTAAAATACACAATTTACATTGAAAAACGCACTGTTAACAAAGATTTTGGCGTTTGTGAACCAAATCGATTGCACGAGAAAATATGTACAGAACTTATTCAGCGGGTTTTCAAGGATTTGATAAAATTTCCTATGGAAATCTCATCAAACCCATGAAAATCCGCTGAATAATTTCTGTACATTTTCCAGTGTTAATACAGTGCACAATTCACAATAAATTTAACATTTGTAAACCAAATCCCAAGATTTACTTTGGAAATTCCACAGTTCACATTGCATCTGGCATTTGTTAACCAAATAATTTGGTCTAGTGCTGGATGTCTCATTGTCAATAACGGATAACCGGTCAAGGTGGTCAAGGGATGACCCTAAAGAGCCGGTGTTTGCACAACGTATCAGGTTAGTTTCCACATCTTAATGAGTCGAGTAAGTCAATGCGAACGTAAATGATTTCTAAGTGGCGCGTTAATTACAATAATAGTCGGTAGCACGTGCCGCTTGTGCTATCAGGAAAGGTCAGCTGACCTCCAAAACATCTCAAGTAACGGTAGATCGACAATTTCCAAGTTTAATAAATTCTATGGTCGATGGCCTCTCTCTTTGCAATGATCTGTTAAAACGAGCAACCTGCATTCATAACAACCAATTAAAATGAAAATTGATAGCAATTTGAAGATTGAGGTCATGACCTTTATCAACTGTAAAGGAACGCGCATGCGCAAAGATGAAAGAGCCGAGTTCTATTCTGAAGCTATTCACTCAAATACCCACTAATGAATGTTGGTGCTTGCACGGCTGTGAAGCGCACGGGCCTAATCAAATTTTCCTCATAAAACTAAAATTGCACTAGAGTAAAACGTTAAATTTTCTCGCTTCAAGAAATATAAGTGTCCTAATTTAACTCAAGAGCAATAAAATTACACTTTAAAGACTTTTTAAATAGTTACAAACGTGACGGATTACATGCGGCTATTCTGAGATTAACGATACAAAAAAATAACTCGTAATCAGCACATAATTAAATCTCCAGTTTCTATTCCTTCTGATTTCAGTCTTCGCACCCCACTATCTGATAAAAAAAGCCAATTATCTTCATTTGCATCAATACTGATATTTTCCTGCACAATTGAATGATTATAAACAAAATGTTTTAAAAACTGAATTCAGATATTGTGTTGAGGTAAACTATTATCTTCATTTTGAGAAATGAGTTCTGTGTGCTCTTCTATAAAGTTCTCGTAAGGCTAAGACATCTTACCTTTTATCTGAGCGCTCTCGTTACGAGAGCGCTAAGATAAAAGTAAGGATGTCTAAGCCTTACGTGAGCTTAATTAAAGGGGACATATGATTTTGTATTGGGAACTGCAAAACAGGATATTACTGATATTACTTCTTTAATGTATATTCTTAACTCTGTTTATCACATTGCTATATCACTCCTTAGGGCTATGTTTTTGCATTGTCATTGTGTTTGCTTACAGAAAATAATTTGACCATACATGTAAATGGTGAAATTAGACAATTTCATTTCGGATGATTCTCTATACGTCACCAGAAAGTCAAGGGTTCTTTTGCTGAGAGGGCCCAACGGTAATTAATACATTTTTGGTCCAACATTTGTTTTAGTACTGAATAAATAAAGAGTCATAAACAAAGAACATTTCTCGGATAATGTTAACGGAGCTACTTAAATTGTATATACAATCGAGTATTTACTTCACAAATAGCTGTACTTGTTATGCTTGGGGTCGGAGCCTTTTGATGATCTTCTAGATGGTATAAACTGTGTCCATCCTGATCAAATAAGAACATCTTGTGGGGAAACATATACATGAATATACCATCTCCATATCTATAGCGACAATTCTAAACACTACAATACTTATAACATATTTTTCTCATATCATTTTAAACGAAAATTCCATGACGACAGCTTAAGTTATATTAGTTTGGAGATTTAAAATTGTTAATACGATGACACAGAAATATAATATCCAGATATTGCTAAAATGCCCCTAAACGGGTTGCTTAGTTGGGGGTTAGGCGTTATGTACACTCATTATCATTTGTTCTGAAGGAGCGGTTTGGTGTCCCATTCCTCCACTATAAATGGATCCTATACAAGCTGAAGGGGTTATAACGACTGTGGTTATGTGGATACTGTCTCCAGTACATATATTGTTTCCTTGCCTCGCCAACCAAGTTCAACTTACTTAGCCGCAGTGTATGTCAGGTAGCAGACAGTTCAGGCCAGGCCAGGCCACTCTGACGCAGCCCTCCACCCTAATTTAAGTAGGAATTAAAACTGTAACAACATTGTACTGTTGAAAACCTATTCTTTCGGAGCTCTTTTAAACAAATTATCACAGGCTATGTTTTCATCAGCCTGTTTAGATTGGAATGCGGACAATGAAACTTAAAAGTGTTCCGTCTGACACTCAAAGAGTTAAAATATTCAAAGATTTAAAACTGTGACAATCTTTCGGAGCTCTTTCAAACAAATTATCCCAGGTTTGGTTTTAAACAGCATGTTTAGACTGGAATATGACACACTCCCACTAGTTCAACTTGACATTCAAAGAATTAAGGGCGTTTTTATGTACATGGAAGCTTTTCAGTACAGCAAATAATGATGACTTAAGATTCCAAATATAAAGGTGTTTTTCAATAGACATTTACTAGGGCGATCGGTTTAGTTTTCAAATACTGAAATCATGGTAAAAGGCATTTTTTAAAGAAACTTTTTTTGGAACGTGAATTTTACAACGATTTTGATATTTGTAAAAATCTCATTTTTCTTGTCTATGACTCGTATGTGCAATGGATGACTGAAAAACGGTAAGCTGTGCTGTTTAGTTAGCCTCACGATCAGATAGGTCAGGAAGTTAAGAGTGTGTTTTTTTCACGTCCTTGGCTATGGTGACAACAACCCAAAAGACTTTTAATTGAAAAATGGTGTCCATCGACAAAAGATTGACATATATCAAATTAAGAAGCCAGTCTACAACCACAGAGTCTACAGTTTCGGTTTAAAAATACGAAAACTTGTAAACTGTGTGCGTTCAAGAGAAAAATATTTTGGGAAACTACTCAGGTTTACTAGGAGTATATTGTACCAGTGAACACAAATACGAGACCTTTAATTGTAAGTATTAATGCCACGTTTTGATGAACAATAACTCTCGTCCAATAAGAAAGTTATTTACGAAATTGAAGGCCAGTTTCGGCATTCATGCCATTCTGCTCTTGGTATTCAACAAGACATTTGGTTACTCACTGACATATTTCCTTAAACGAAACTTTTAATATGAGTTTATCAAGGATGGCTTTGGGAAAGAGTCGTCTTTACTGACAATTTTAGAAGCACAGCAAACGTTAATGTTTTGTAAGTCAGGCAACATTTAGTTAAAACATAATGTTCCTCTGTACTGAGAACTACACAGCGCCTTTGTCGGCAATTGTTTCTCATTACGTCTTTATAACTTTATAAGCCTTTGTGTCATATTGTGTGCAATTTTCTATCAACAAAATAAACAAAATACATTATGTTTTTTACTTGTTTGTCACCTGGCTCCGGTAAAGTCAGGATTAAGGTGACAAAAGCATGGTAAATTAAACAGCAGTTAAATATAGACATCACCATATGAGATGCACACGAGAACAAATGTGAAGAAATTATTCAGTGAATTTCCATGGGTTTGATGAAATTTCCTGTGGAAATCTCATCAAACCCATGAAAATCCACTGAATACCTTCTATACATTTTCCAGTGCAATGAGGCTTCATAGTGGTAAAACTTGACGGTCGTAACTTCTTTCTGATAATCAAGTGTGCAAATAATTTTAGAAAAAATTGCTGCAATAAAGCAACAATATCACAATTAATAAAATACGCTATGTTGAATAAAAATTATTGGAGTTTATTTTATGACATCGTGTAAAATAATGTATATTGATTTTTCTTGTGCCTCCATGTTGTATCAACAGAGTGCCTTCACTTTACTGGTAGCCCTACATAGGTGAACAAGTGTACAGCGACGTTAACTGTAACCATTAACTGGTGGTAGAGCCTGGTAGTACGACACATATATTGTGAGGCACATTTAGTGCTTGTACCTAACAGTCCTTTCTCAGTTTTATGAATACTTTCTAGTTTATCGATTGGTTTTGGGTAAAATTGCCTGGTTTTACCTCAGCTTCTGTTGTAGGGAACAATAGTGTTTTATGTCTTCGCTTGACGACACTAAGTGTTTTCTTGACAGATTCATTAACTTTATAGAACAAAACGTCAGTCGTTGGTGGGAACCTAACTCTGATTATATTTCAGAAGATGGTATAATAGTAATAAAATGAGATGAAATGGCATCGTAAAAGTGATAGCAGAAACTGGACAAATACATGGTCGATCAAATCATCCCAGGAGGTGTTTATATCTATCAAATTCCTCTGATATTTTTTTATTTATTACATATCAAGAGGAAGGCTCCGTCACATTTCTACTAAACTACCCAACTTTATTTCGATGACCAGTGCTGTGTGTGCACAGTTTGTAATGTCTGCAAGCTATACCAACAGTGATTAACAAGCTATACCAACAGTGATTAACAGGCTATACCAACAGTGATTAACAAGCTATACCAACAGTGATTAACAAGCTATACCAACAGTGATTAACAAGCTATACCAACAGTGATTAACAAGGAAGAGCAAGACGTTGTAGATACTGTTTAGACGAAATTATAATTGGATGAATTCATACACAAAGATACAGCAAATTTAAACGTGTCATATTATTTTGGTCAATATATTTCTTTTTAGTTCCCATTAAAACTAACTGATACATACCGTGTGGAAACATTGAAACAATTTTTTTATTTACTTAAATTTACATGTATTATGTTAATGACAATGTTTTACATATGTTTTGTTTACTTATTATTATATATACTTTGCATTTTATGAAAAAGCGTGAACATAATATTTTGTGAGCATTACTTTCTTCCTAATACCACTTTACTAACTAGTAATATCCTTTCAGAAAGGGAATATCCCATTTTTACATTACACAAACGATATCCATATAAGCTATTCGTGTGTTTACTGGTCAATTTTGTTGATTGTGAAATATCTATTTAACCCTGAGAGCTTAAACTGATTCAGGTGGGACGTTATACGGTAACCATCTTAAGCTTCGTTAAACCTACCCTGAGGCCGTAAATAATCCGACAGGAGACGTTAGTACCAATATACTTAGATTGGACTTTGGACACCCAACCATATCTCAGATCTCTATGGGATAAACTATATCACACTAATTATCTTTGTATTTGACTGTAATAAATTGAACTACATAAGAACCAAAATGTATAATTAAATGGTTATCTAAATGTTACTGGGGAGAAATGAGAGTAAGACGTAATTACGCAAACTTTATCAAACGTTTGATTTTGTCAACATTCAATTACTACCCAGACAAAGTAAACATGTCCCAATTACATTTGTCTAAGAATATGAATATGTGTCGTCAAAACCTGCCCTGCTTCATTTACTGAGCTGCAAGTCATCAATTCACAAAGTCGGTAAGCAGGATTGATGTTTATCTTTCGTCTTATAAACCCTGTGTACTAGATTCCGTGGTTTGGACGCGATGAGACACCAATGTTTCCTCCGTATATTTGACAAGTCTTAGGGCACACAGTACCTTCAGACTCATCACTGTATACATAGGCCTTCAGTACAATTTATTCCACGGTAACGGAATAGGCCAAAACCTAAAACGGTTTCACCCTTAGAGTACCAAGCTCAACATGTGTCGTTTCAGGGTTCACATTCCAGTCCAAATAGGCAGTTGAAAACCTATCCCGTAACAATTTGTTTAAATTAGCTATTTTAAACCAATTATCACAGGATAGATGTTCAACAGCAGCAGTGGGTCGTCCAAATTTCAAGTACTATTAAAATCAGTTCGGCACTGTGAGGGTTAAACGATACTCAACGACTGATTGTAAACTGATCTTAGTGACATTTGGTTTATTTTTTTATGTTGTCTGTACAACTTTGGAGTGAACTAAATGCCATAGCTAAATTTGGAGATATTTGGGTTTCAATTTACATTTAATAACACGAACATCAATGCTGGAAGAAAATTGATGTCAACAAAACTGTAACATATATTTTTAAAAATATAATTAACATATAATGTTAATTATATATTTTTAAAAAAAAATCAGTTTTCGTCCAGATTTTAGTAACCCGACAGCATCAAGAAACAACATTGGTATGTTCTGATAAACACACACTTGACGTTTGATTCACAGAACTATTTGTTTTCCTTTTCGTTTGTTTAGCTTGTTGTGCCTGAAAGTCCAGTTGGAAATGCTATGTCCTTCCACTTGTTTTGAGACTTCTACAAGACGGTAAATGTTTCAAATACAATGAGACAATAACTGATCAAGCGATCGGACAAGCCTATTCATTTATAATTAGTTCACAGACACTGCGTTGTATATTGGTTCCATAGTTGCAGTCATCATGGTCGACTTTAAAATCAGTCCCTTTCTTGAACAACTTATTCATTATCGATAGACTACATAGGCATTGCCTCATTTCTGGCTTGCTTTTGCAGTGAAGGTTCCGGGTTTCTCTATTATCAGGTGCATGTCATGGCTGTCTGTTGAATTGCAGAGGAAATTGCCAACAGTGAACATCTGTTTGTACAAGCATTGACAACACATCTCCAATGTGTACAGGTCTGACGGACCACATGACTGTTGAATAAGGACCCATCCTGAAGTATTTGATGTGCACTGCTCCCTGCTGTGAAGTACTTTACGCTTTAAATCTCAGCTATGCTGACAACTGCACTTTAAGACAGATGACACTGACACACTTAACATTATACATAGGACCAATTGGTTTAGTTTAAAAATCGCAATTTTTTGTAAAGTGTGCACTTATAAAAACAACCACACAATTGTTTCTGTACGAAATGCACACTTAAAAATTAATATGATCATGACATTTGTAAATTGAGAGTATTGGTTTGTACATATGTGTTCACTTTGCATAATACGGCACAACGAATTTAGGATGAAGATCCCATTTTTACAGAATATTCACTGACTCATTGGCCCCTTTATTAATATTGTCTGGCATGTGGCATATATAATATTATGTATAACTATAAAGCACCTACTTGAGAACATTCTAATAACATTTAGATGTGTATGTTAGTCCAGTTTATCCTAACTTTGTGTTTTATAATTAGCAGGTCTAGCACCCTAGAACTAGAATTAAAGATACTTGTAAGGTATACCGTAGTCACCAATCAACCTAGGCCTCGTTCTTCAAAGCGATCTTAGGCTAAGTGTTAAAATACAACATTAGCTTACCATGGTCGTAGCGCAAATATAGTTTTGGAACCGGTGCCATTCGGCACCGGTTCCAAATCGATTGTTGCGCGACGACAGTCGTTAGCCTCATGATAAGGAATAACCCTACAAGGCATTGTTTCAAACATCACTTACGATCATCTTAA
This sequence comes from Calliostoma canaliculatum, assembly GCA_032361085.1. Classification (NCBI taxonomy): domain Eukaryota; kingdom Metazoa; phylum Mollusca; class Gastropoda; order Trochida; family Calliostomatidae; genus Calliostoma; species Calliostoma canaliculatum. Next base: position 10,132 of record JAULCD010162022.1, read on the forward strand.
ATAAAATCGCTTTGAGAAAAAGGGGCCTAGAGTATTATGTTAAAATTTAGTTGGACTACTTTCAGGTGATAGCAGGCCTCAAATTAGTTCGTCTGAAGTAAAACTTATTTTTTACAAACAACAAATGTTTGTTTAGTCTGTGTAGCATCCAAAGAGAAACGAGTATTCTTCAGAGAGTTCACAATTTAAAACAGAGTTGGCAAATATAACTATATGTAATGGCCAACTGCAAGGACTAATGTCAGATGTTTAACTCGATTACAGTCATATGTTTCTTTCTTAATTTAACATGTTTGATATAGTGACATATAGAATAATATAATGAATAGTTTATTCCAGACAATCCCACATCCGCTTCATTATCTTTTTGTTTTGTCTGCCAGAGACTCAAAGCTTTTATTAATGGTACTTTTATTTGGAATAGTAATTGTATCGACCATCAGAAGACATTCCATTATCGTGTTTATGTACGTCATTACTGTCTTTAATGTTTTATTTACTTACTAATTGTACAAATATAATCCCAACTATTAGAAAAACACAACATTTACTAAAATAGTTTTAAAAACATAAAAGATAATGACAACAGATGTTTAAATACATGATGAACAAATATGTTGAGAACATAATTTATAAAATAATTGTACCAGATAAATTTAATCTAATTTTGGCTTTGTTTATCACAAAGAAATATTCACATAATTGTATTCCCATGTGATATTCCAAACCATCAATTTCGCATGTTGTTTCATCAAAGGTGAACATTGCAAATGTATTATTAAAGATGCAATCATGACAAAATAAGTAAACGTACTCTGATGAGCAACATAAAACGCTATGTTTTCCCACATTGGTCAAGAAGAAAACTAGATGGATTATGGAATTGCACTACAGGGCTCAATACTGGATAAACAGGTGGGTTTACAATTGTTAAAATCGTTGTAAACCGTGCGTTTTCCAAAGTTTTTCTTTAGAAAGCGCACAGTTCACAACGATTTTAATATTTGTAAACAAAAAACTATTGGTCCATCATAACCATTGTTAAGGGAACGCTTATCTATCGTGCTTACAGTTGTTGTGAACGGATGGTGCATGTAGATTATATCTGAACCGTTCTATTGCATAATTTCCTTTTTATTCCCACGTAAAGTGCCACCAAGAGGGCAAAATAATTCTCAGGGGAAGCCATCATAGTCATAAGCGACCCTTTGTGTCTGTTGTTTAAACAGTAATAACACACCAAACACAGCACAATTGTCTACATCTGAATACAATGAATACCCATGATGCTTCCAATAATGGTTAGTTCAACTTCATCAGGCAAACGGAGGGGTTTCATTAATGTCAATAAGTGGGCAGTACGTTCCACTTTATTACCAACCACTGATCTTGGTTTCTAATAGAATACATACATGTATGCAGTGAATAGCTGCTTACAATCACAAGCAAAAATGTAAATAAATTATTTAGCGGATTTTCATTGGTTTGATGAGATTTCTAATGGAAATCCGCCAAATGATTTTTATCCATTTGTTCAAGTCAATGGTTATGTTTATGACCTGCACAAATATATTATTTTCAGATTATTTCCGTATGTATGTGTATTTTGAGCACTACTGATAAAATTTTAGGAAAGAAAAGAGTTTGAAATTGGCCATGATAAATATATTATCTGAACATTTGACATTAGCCAGTGTTGACACTTACGTTCATGTTGACGTATATTTTAATTCGTCGTCAACATGCATGCACGTACGTAGGACACAATGATGCCTGTTTAATTGGTAACAACCATGACTTTTATTAATTGTATCAAGATGGGAATATTCCCAATCTTTTAGCAGCGCTAGCTAGACCAGTGGGGTTGGTGTACAAATGCCAAACATGGCGCAGTGTTAGCTATTTAGTGTTTAGTGTTTAGCTATTCCAGCATTTTATAAACCGAACCCATCTGTTCAGTGCAGGTCAACAACAACAACAACAATAACAACAATAATGTCAATAAAAACATCTTACACCTTTAGACTTATTTCACATTTTGGGATGTGTAATTTATTCAAAAACATCAAAATCTGTGTTGACTCTAAGCTATTTTGAGTATAAGATTTCTGTCTCAGATAATATATAAAATGCTAATTGACGAATCCTGATATTCCTATAACGCATTTTCGTGAAGGACAAATTGACAGCCGAACCGCCACAGGCTTGTCCCCCAGGTGCGGTATAATACCAGTGATCTTCACCAAGCCCATCCATTCAGAGGAGAAGACCTGATTCGGGGCATTAATCAAAATAATGTGCATATACATTGGCCTCAAACGTCAGAAGCTACATGCTTTATAGGGGTAAGCTGGACACAAATTTATTCAGATGTTCATATAATAAGAACCTGTCTGGGATCACAATAATTCACCCTATCGCCTCGCCATGCCTGCGTGACGGTTTTGTGTTTGCCTTGAAGATCAGGGCATGATCTATGCAATCTGCCGCACAAGATTTCAAATTAATCCCCAAGTAATTCCCGAAAAGTTTAAAGACTGTCTTTACTTTGTAGATTTACTCATAACTCATCGCGGCAGCTTCGTACAACTTATTTGTTCCGTAATCAGCAAACTAATTGGCAAGAGCAGTCCATAATTATAGACTAAGTAGACCAGTGGGGTACACTGGGGTCTCCACTGCCTCTGTGCACCTTCCCAGCACCTTTTTGAGCATCTTTCTGCTGTATTATGCCTTGTCATAAAATATACAGGTCAAATGGTTTCGTTTACAAATATCAAAATTGTTGTTAACTGTGAACTTTTCAACGAAAAACTTCGTTTTTCGTTGAAACGGTCACAGTTTACAACAATTGTGACATTTATAAACGGAACCCATTGGTTTAGAGGTAGATGCCTCACAATGCCTTCAATTGGGACAGTTTCCCTGGAGGGGCCACAGATGACTCTTCACTGCGCGCTGCCCAACATCAACAATATGATCAATACTGAATACATAGCTCCCGGACAACGCCAACAACAAAGATCGACTTCTTTCAAATCCTAACCTGAATTGGAAATCTTTCTTACACCGTAAAGTGTAAGCCAAACATACAAAGCATTCCTTATTTATAAAACTAATGGTTTTCAAAGTCACTTCTATTTCTTTAGTACATTCAAAAGAAAGTTAGCGTTTTTTATGAAAGTCACAATGAAAGCTTGTGGTGTTTCGTTAAAGGTTAAGTAGAATAGTTTGATAAAAGTTCTTTTGAATTTAGACCATATTTTTAATCATTATATTTACATGTATTGTTTAAAATAACAGTAGAAAAGTCTTCGTTGGATGTTAAACTGTATTGTTGATAAAACAAAACCATGCCACTGAACCGTTTACTTCAGTTAAATCAGAAAATGTCAAACGGTCATGTAAGCCATCTTTGCAGGATGACCTCACAATTTCTGAACAAAAAAGAAGAATCATAAAATTTTATTTTTGTGTCGTTCTCCAATGTATCGTTTTACATGTTTAATGATATTACATGCGATGGCTCTACGTTTGTAGTTTGTGTTTTTAGCTGCTCCTTAAACAATAGTAAAAATGCAGTGAGTTTTTAGGCTATATTTGACGCTGTGACATATAATTATTTAAACTGCTGTAAACACAAATGGAAGCTTACACATTATAGCTTAAACTGAAAAGGTAGGAACTACTTTTTTGCAGGAACCTTGTTAAGCCCAGTGGCGTCAGATATTGATTCCTCGTATCTAAAGTTGAACTTAAAATAGACTGTTGTTAAAAACCGTAAAATAAAAAAAACAAACCTTTACTGTTGAAACTCTATGCTGTGATCATATTTTAAAAGAGCTCCTTTCAGGAGCTCTTTTAAAAATGATCACAGCATAGGGTTTCAACAGCATAGGTTGTGTAGTGCAACCACAATCAACTTTCCTCTTAAAGGGGCGCTTAACAACAAAATAACCTGACATAACTATTTCTACTTTTATCTTGTTGACGTGTACTGAATAATTGGGATATGACATTAACACTGGTAGTGATAATTATTCATATGCATTGTGATATAATTCCATGTTGTGTCCCAGATTAGTGGGAACACCAAGCGAGTCGAGTCTTACTTTGTCACGAGTCTGCAGGATCAGTTTGTGTAGATCACTCCGGGAGGACAGCGGGACGGGGGAAATTGTACCTGTCAGTGTGAGATCACGGTCAGTCTAGACTGGCCTCTGGTCTGAATTATAAGTAGCATGTCCGCCCAAGGTTGTTAATTGCCCCTCCAGGTATCCCCGAGATTTCTTAAACACCACAGCTTTTATGTCCATTACCGTGATGAAGCTGTCTCCGCGTTACAGACGCGTCAAATGTGGTGACTGTGATACGTCAACAATACATGGGATATCTGTTCTAATATAGCGTCCTAATGGTGTTAGCTCTCCGATGTAATGGTGTAACGTCTACGGTGTAATGGTGTAACGTCTACGGTGTAATGATGTAACGTCTACGATGTAATGGTGTAACGTCTACGATGTAATGGTGTAACGTCTACGGTGTAATGGTGTAACGTCTACGGTGTAATGGTGTAACGTCTACAGTGTAATGGTGTAACGTCTACGGTGTAATGGTGTAACGTCTACGATGTAATGGTGTAACGTCTACGGTGTAATGGTGTTAGGTCTCCGATGTAATGGTGTAACGTCTACGATGTAATGGTGTAACGTCTACGATGTAATAGTGTAAGGTTTACGTTGAATTGGTGAAATGTCAACAATGTAACAGTGTGCAATCAACGATGTAAAGGTGTAAGATCTACACTCTACGATGTAGCGGTATATGGTCTACGATGTAATGGTGTAAGATCTACAATGTAATGATGTAGCGTCTACAATAAGATGTTGTAAGATCTACGACGTAATGGTGTAAGATAGATGGTGTACTATGTACTTGTGTCAGGTCTACTAAATACTGATGTAAGGTTAGCGATGTATAGTGTATTGGATGTAATGGTGTAAGGTTTACGGGGTAATAGTGCAAGGACCCAATGTAGTGGTGTAAGGTCGACGGTGTAAATGTGGAAGGTCTATGATATAATGGTGTAAGATCTTCTATGTAATGGTGTGAGGTTTACGATGTATAGGTGTGAGGTCTACTGTGTATTGTTTAATAGGCATTTTAGAAGGTGTGAGTACTGAATGTAGTAAGCTTTATGGATAATCAACTTCTTTATTGTACAGTAGCGACGTTTCGGTATAGATTCTTATACTGTTTTGCAAGCTTGAAAACGGTATAAGAATCTATACCGCAACGTCGTTACTGTGCAATAACAAAGTTGATTATCCATAAAGTTTGTCATATACTGTGCATCGGTATAAGATGTAATGGTGTAATATTTACGTTGTAATGGTGTCAGGCATACTATGTAATACTGTGAGGTCTACGATGTAATGGTCTACGATCTAGTGTATTGGTCTATGATGTAACGGTGTAAGGCCTCAATGTAATAGTGTAAGGTTAACTATAAATTGGTGTAAGGTTTGCGGTGAAATAATGTAAGGTCCCAAAGTATTGGTGTAAGGTGTACGATGCAATGATGTGAGATCAACAATGTAATAATGTTACGTCTACGCTGTAATGGTGTAAGGTCTACTGTGTATTGGTGTAAAATGCAATAGTGTAAGGTTGATGATGTGATGGTGGAAGGTCTATTATTTATTGGTGTAAGGTCTATGATGGAATGACCCAGTGTTTTGAGCAACCATTTTACTTTCTCCTTGTTAACAATAAGTATCAATTTGTGCGTCAGTGTGAAAACAGCTTATCTATTAATTCTCTCTTAATGTAAGAAAACAACCCATGTCGTCATTAACAAATAAACTAAAAATCCTGTCCTGCCCCAAACCTAACCTTTTTCTCCTCCTACCTCCCTACTCCCTCCCAAAAGAGTTTTAAATTTCTGACTTTTATTGACATTTTGGATGATGTATTACCAAGCAAATTAAGAACACCAAGCAAACATAATCTTTGCTATGTCAGATACAGGCTTTGTGTTGTTAGTTGTGTTTATGAATTATTATTGGTTGTGGTTTACTGTTGATGATGTGTTTCACAACTGAAAGAAGCCCCAAGATAAGTAGAATTAAATTACCCTTAAAGAACATTATACTTTTACATTTAATGTAGAAGAATGGACCAAACGCTTCGGTTTCCAAATGCAATACAATGGTTTCAATGGTAAACTTTCAAAAGAAAAACTTGTTTTTCTTTTAAAAGTGCACAAATAACAAAATTTAGAATCCATCGAAACAGTGTCAGCTGTAGATAGTATACTATGGTGTATTATAGTTGCCATCGCGTGGCGTGTAAAACATATGCGACGTCGCGTAAAATAGGCGACGTCGTTGGCGACGTCGCATTTGATCATAGTGAAAACTTTAATAGCGACGAAAATACAAACACGACGTCGCCCACGACGCGTCGTTTTTGAAAAATGTTACATGTTACGCATACGCGTAATCAGTTCTTTGCAATGCCATCTTCCTATCAAGAAAAATATATTTAAAATATGTTTTGCTATTATTTACCTAAAACTGTTTGTACATGTATTATATTTATGTCTGCATTTTTACATGTTATAAAATATGAAAATCAGTTATAATTAATTAACGTTAACAAAATTAGATAATTACAACCATTGTTATAACTTAAATTTTATTTTTATTTAAACATGTTAAGCCTGTATTATCTTATCTCTTGCAAAAAATACAAATGTCTTTAACAGGAACACAGATTTTGTCATCAATGAATTGTTTTAATTTGT
>JAULCD010162023.1:0-10962 GCA_032361085.1 Calliostoma canaliculatum
ATGAAGTAGGGGGTGCTTAACTAAGTTCTTTGTGTATATTACTTAGATTCAAAGTTTTCACCAAGCACTAAATACTTATTTACAGAATATATAAAATGTTTCTTTGTATCTTAACATATCTTAACTCAGTCTATCCATTTGTATGTTATCCTTAAAATAAATGCAAGTTAAGGAGCGGAACCAGTATTGGTATTATGCACTAGACAAAATGTATAGATATTATTCAGTGAGTTTTCTTTGGTTTGATGAGATTTTCTTAGAAAATCTCATCAAAACATTTAAGATCCGCTGAATGTCTATACATTGTTTTCTTGTGATGTGTAATTTGAATTGATTGGTCTTTTTAAATGTTGATAATATAACTTTAATGTGTATTAATGATGTAATATTTCATAAAACTTTTTAACTTGAGTTTGTTTAAAGTAATGTATTCTGATTTACCAGAGCAATTAGTGTGTTCAGCCAAAGCACAAAATATGCTATTAACAACTGTTCATTGTGTGAACACTGTGAAGTCAAGGGGCAAAAACATGGGATAAGTCAAAATAACAAAATTATGAGTTTAAAGTGGCAAAACATAAAGAGTACGTAGAATTGTTAAAACTAAATCTATTGTGTTCGCTGTGAAAATAATAAGTTGGTGTCTTTGATAGAATAAGAAATAAAAAACCACAAACTACCTTCTGCTTTTTGTGACATAGCATGTAACTTTTATGCGTACGTTTTTATAGATTGTGATAAAATATGCCCACTTACCGACAAATAAGAAGCAGTTATGTTTCTTTAAATATTATTTTACTGCGATTTCACATTCTATCCAAAATCTTTGCCAAAGATAACAGTTTTAAATGAAATTTAATTATTGAAAATAGTTGGAATATTTAGAGCAGTAAGAACCCGACTAAACTTTACATGTCCCCAGTGATCATGGTCATTTTAACGACATTCTAACTATAAAAGTGTACCTGAGGGGTGGGCTTCACCAGAGGGGTATAGCTAATTTATAGCAAAGATGAGTGACTAGTTTCGCTCTGGGTTGAGCTCATCAGACTGATTTGCTATAGATGTGTGGTGACTTTAAATAGACTGTAAACCGGTGGATCAGTGGTCCATTGTGACAATCACTTCAACAGTGATAACCACAATACAAATGATGTCTCCTATAACATCATAACCCAACTCAGAGACAATCCAGAGCTGGAGAAAACCACTAACAAGAGAAGATCTCTTGAACTTAGATGGATATTTGAGCTCAAAACTTACCAACCGCACGGTCTCAATGACAGAATGATTGGCTGAGAAATCCCCCCTATTCTGTTTTAACAATATACAACTGATTCATCTCATCAATCTTGTGACTTGAGTTTATAATAAGAGATGCATTTATCAGCGAATCAATGACATTAACTCTTTAAGTGCCGACTTGATTTGAGTAAGATTTAGAACTGTGACAAGTGTGTGCAGTTGAAATTTGTTCTGGTTGTATACTGCCTGATAGGAGTTTTTTGTAACAAATTACCACAAGATAGGTTTACCTAAATTGGACGATGGAAAAGGATTACTTTTGAGGTTGCACTGTTGAAATACAATTAGTTTGTGTTCTTAAAATAAAGAAATTATTTATCAGAGTCAGTTATTTGGTAAATGTATTCACATTAAATTCTTGTTTTTGTGGGAAGTTTATATGATAACTATTCACGTTTGGCTTTTTATTGATTGAAAAATAGATTAGGAGCAAGGTTGTAGCTGTAATCTCATTACCGTAATGGTAGACTCTTTGATATGAAAATATAACCTTTGACATCATAATAGTTTTGAAATCTTTCGGGATTTCTCACATTATTTAGTTATGCGTCATTTAATGACCACTACAATAAAAAAAACATTCTAGGTTGATTAAGCTGTATTCGTTTTCACTGGGACTATTTCACCAGTTTTATTATTATTGCAAAATGAGTAAACCACACATATTGATGAAGCTGTTGTGGATGTAGATATCACCTAATTCAAAAGCATTAAACAGACACTGGTTTTAACGGAGATCTTTGTTTCATTATAAAATTAGTTATGTCAATTAGAATCAAGAAACTGATTACGAGAGTCAGTTATCAGGTTTGTTGAGCGAAGTTTGCACAGTTTAAATAGATTAATGTCTGGCTATCTTTAAAGTTACGAAAACATGAATTAGGGTCAAAGTAATAACTTGAATACCATTACCGTAATGGTAGATTCCTTGACTATTAATTTGATTGAATTCTTCATTGTGAACGCAAACTCATAAAAAACACTAGTGACACTTTGAAATCTAATGGGAAGTCTAGCATAATGTTATTGAAACACAACAGATAGTGATCAGTGCGATAAAAGCATTTATGATTGAATGAACTTAATACATTTTATTTGGAAAAAGTGTAACTGAACTGGCCCAAAAACGAAACGCATAGCTGAAATCTGATTTTCAAAGTAGATTGTTTCGAAAAATATGGAATGACTGTCGATGTTAATGTTAATAGTAAATATAGCCCACACAATTATTCAGCATACGCTAACACAACCATTGGTGATTATTCGCCAAAACACAGCACCTTGGATAAAGCCCCGTATAATCTGCATGTAGAAAAAATTAAAAGCATGCTGCACTTGCAAATACAGGTTCTGAATCTTGATACTAATGGGTATAAAATCTAGCAATCCTGTTGCGATTAATTCTTCAAATTTCTGTATATGCGACCCTCAAAATGCCACGATTAAACAGAAAAAAACAAAAACAGAGCCATTGGACACTTTGAAGTTGGAAAAAGCCAGTGATCAGTTGTCATACATCTAAACGTGAGGCAGAGTACGATTGTCCGTCTCTTGCAGCGCTACACGCAGCACAACTCGATCAGAGATCGTCCTAGGAGTGGGAGACCAAGGGTGACAGCTCCAGCTCAAGACCGCTTCATCCGGGTGTTTCATCTGCGAAATCGCATCGACACTGCATCGTACACCGTCGACAATTTTCCTGGGCTGCGTAGAGTCTCTGCACAAACCATCAAAAATCGCCTAATAGAGCTCGGAATCCGACCGATGCGACCACATACAGGACGTGTTCTGCGACACCACCATCGTCGTGCAGGTCTTCGATGGAGCAGAAACGTTCGGCCATGGACCCTCTTGAACTGGAGAAAGATCTGGTCGAGCGACGAGTCGCGGTTTATGCTGTATCGACATGATGGCTGGATGCAGGTTTACACACGTCGAAATGACAGATATGCTCGACAGTGTGTTTGTGAGGTCGAAAGACACGGCGTCAGAAGTGTAATGATGTGGGCAGTCATATCTGTGAATGACAGAACAATGCTGGCGCTTGTCTAAGGGAATCTGAATGCTGTGCGCTATCGTGATGAAATCCTGGAATATTATATTATTCCCACAATTAGCGCTAGAAGAGAAATTTTCCAGCATGAAAACGCAAGACCGAACACAGCACGCATTACAACATATTTCCTTACCAACAACAACATTACTGTACTTCCATGGCCTTCAAAATTCCCGGATCTTAACCCAATTGAACATTTGTAGTACTAATTGGATAAACGTGTACGACGCCGACAGCCGCAACCACAAACACGTCAACAGCTAGTCGATGCGTTGCAGGATGATTGGAGAAGAATTCCAAAATGGCTGATCCGACGTCTTATGCAGTTTATGCCCAGGCGATGCAGAACCGTGATTGCTGCTCGTGGTGGTTACAGCAGATACTAACTTTGTTACTGCGCCATCAAAAACAGAGACTCTCAATACCACATTGAATGACTGTATGGTTTCGAATGCACATTGTCCCAATACCTGTGTAAATTTGTATTGTTCTATTATCATTACTTTTTGTGTAATTTGATTGGTACAGCATTTCTGATAACACTAAATTTTCACCTATACGTTTCGTTTTTGGGCCAGTGTATTTCTTAAACCACAAGTAAAATACTCTAACTAGTAATGTCAGTTTACTTGATGTGATTTTTGAAACTTAAATTAGATGTTACATGATAAAAAATTGCACGACCAAAAGGGAAAAGTTTTCCAGTGCTGTGATGTTGTTTGAACTCCTGTTGCAACTTTTGACAGGGTATTCTACATATGAAACGTGCAGTTTATAATGATTTTGGCATTCGTAAAGCAAACGCGTTGAGGCCGGGCCACACTAACGCAACGCGGCAGCAGCTGTCTCGTGCTAAAAATTGCAAAAACGGTAAATTTATTACCACCCTACACTAATGCGTCGTGTAACACGACGTTGTGTGGGGTGGTAATCAATTTATCGTTGTTGCAATGTTTGGGCACGGGCGACTTGCTGGTGGACTGCGTCAGTGTGGCCCTGTACTAAAACAGCACTAAACAGCACTGCAGTGTAATCATTGTACACATTTAAACAAACGTATATTGATTTACCTAATTGTAATGCACACACTAAATAACCTTAATAGTTTACTTCTTATGATAATGACATAACACTAACATTTTGTGAAGATAACCCCTTTTTAAAAGAAAGAAAGTGAGGTAAGTTTCTAGATTTTGTTAAGTGTTAAATAATTCATAATACGATGTTTTTGAAGAATGTTTTAACTTAGATTACCAGTCCTAACAAATTAATCTTTGAGAATAAACATAACAATTGCTTTAAGCCATTTTACAGTTGGGACAAATTATGTTAATCAGATATAGTTAAGCCACATCGACTGAGACATCTCTTCAGTGTGCACAGGAAAAAAATGTATAGAAATTATTTAGCGGTTTTCTATTGGTTTGATGAGATTTTTGAGGCCCGGTCTTTTCACCTTTGAAACCAAAACGATAATTTGGTCGAAACATTATGTTCTTCCCAGCACACTCTGTATTATTTATGTGATTGATTCACAACCAATCGAAGGTCGACATATTTATGTATTGTGAATAATACTAACACCATTGTTTCATCTTTGAGAATCTGTGCAAAATGTGAGTTATTAGCTACATCGATCTGTCAATGATTTTCACAAAAGTGCGTGTTTTATCTAAAGGTTATCGGCAATATACGTCATTTTGTCACGAAAGGCGCTGCAGAAGTAGCGTGATCACCCAGGGTTTTAATCATCATGTGAAATATAAATCTTGACATTTATGTATGTCAACTTTTATATCTGATATGAGCACAACGTTTTGGAATATATTCTTACTCTTCATCATTTGATGTTGACATCCATAAGTCTTAAAACTTAAATTGTGTTAAACAAAGCTAGGACGTGTTTGCCAGTGTAGTGGGTTGGAAATACATCACCTTTGCATATATATCTGATAACAAATACAGAATTGTTGTAAACGGTGCACTTTTTATAGAAACAAACCTTTGTTTATGCAAAACGTATTGCACCTTTGGTGCAAGAACACAATTATTAATGATTTTTAAATTTTTGAACCTAACCTATGATCCCAGGCGTTCCAAGTATTCCCACTATAAACCATAAACATACATATACAAGAAAACAACAACTTAAGTGCCACCTAATTTTTCCATCAGTTGTCATTTGTATAAAGTTAGATTTATAATAGCCTGACTCCTGTGTCTGATACTTATGACTTGCCTTTGATTCACCCATTGAGGCACACGATTCCAGTCCGTGCAGCCTCGAGATCGGGTAAAGATCAAGACTGCAAGGTGGTAATGGCTTCTTGCCTCAAATACACCAACATCTCTTGTGGGCGGTGAGGTTTGACAATACATCTATATAAATGGGATTTGGCTGAAGTAGATGATTGTCAAAAGAGGGGAATATGGTTGCACGAAGGATCCTTTGTTTATATTGTTGGCCATTCAGGTTGTGACAAACTGTCACAAAGTCAAGTTTACAGTCAAGGAAAACACATATCATGTCATCAAAATAGCCTTCCTTTGTAATGTACAGGATTTGATTTGTTTGTCTTTTTGTACCTAGAAAAAAATCAGCTCCTGTCTGCGACTGTAAGCTTTTACTGCCTTTTAAGTATAACATAAAACAACTGTGCTAATGTATTTAACAATATATCGCTTCCAAAAAAGACGTGTTTATTGGTAATAAAGATAGGGTGATTTATTCCGAGGAAGCTTTAATATATAGCGAAAGAATTTGAAAAGAGATATTTTAGAAAACAATACACTATCAACATAGTAATAACAGTCATTAGTAGAAGCTATCTCTTAAACGTAAAAAATATATAAAGTTTTTATGAAAGTTGCCGGATTGAAAGATGAGCATAAAACTTTCCCCATAGTTGATATGTATCAGTAGGTAATGTGAACTAAAATCATTATTCACTCTATTTTTCTGTTTACAAAGCTTCTGTCTAGATAACATGTATTAAAGCACTTTCACACGTTGCTTCTAATTTATTTACGTTTGTATTAGTAAATATCTGCTTTCTATGTTGACGTCGGAACTCTTGCTCAGCGTGTTTATATCTTTTAAGAATCAAACCGATCTCCCATTGGTCTGTCCTCGCAGTTTTCACCCATTTGCAACTTGCATGTTATAATAGTCATTTTTCAGTTCATCGATTTTTCCAGTAGAGTTTAATATAAGGCTTGAAACTTACAACTTGTATGCATTGTCTACTGTCATCAGTCATACATTTACTGATTACAGTATTAAATAGTTAACATGTAATGTCATCCTTTGTATATATTGCTGAACAAGACTCAAAGTCACTAAGCATCGCATCAAGACAGTTTCTGCGAGAATATATCTTATTACCGGAAGCCTTAGACTATTTAACAACACATGTTTTGTTAGGTAAGTGTTTATCTTTATTACATAATACTGTAGTAACAAAGGTATAACGATCACAACTAGTGGAGAGTACATTCGCTTGAGTTGACATGACTCTGGTTGTTAGAAGGTATTCAGTTGTCATGCCATTCAATATTTAATCATTAAAAACTAAGGTTGACAGTTTATAAGGACTGAACAATTACTGACTTATCTTATTTAAGTTTTAATAATTATATCAAAACTGTATGTAGAGCTTGATAACAGCTTTCTGATAAAGAGCCAACACATAGTACACCCGAGTCCCGTTCCTCAAAGCGATTTTAGGCTAAGTTGATCGTAAGTGCTAAAATATAGCACTAGCTTACGACTGTCCTAGCGCAGAGATCGCTTTGGCACCGGGGCCATTCGGTGCCAGTCTTAGCCTATGATAAGAAGCAATTTCACAGGACATTGTTTTAAGAATAACTGACGATCAACTTAGCCTAATATCGCTTTAAGGAACGGCAATGTCAGTTCTACTTGTCTCACAATCGCAGTCAGAAACTGATCTGTTATTCCAAGTAGTTTTGGACGATTACCTTCTCTAACATCCGTATTGGTCTTACATAAGTGGATGCTTGGCCACGGGTTATCATCTGGGACTGGTAAGCTATGGTTATACGCACCACTAAGGAAAAGGACCGTGTTCACAGTACGACAACAATATTTTCCAATGTTTTGCCAATGATCTGTAGTATTTGCTATTGATATTCTAGACTGTTGTTTTTTTCTTTACGTCTACCATCAATCCCTGGGATATTTTATGAATATTGTTTTTCATGTAACTTTATTGTGGAGCACAGCTCAGTGTATATATGTGTTGACTGTGAATCAAAATGATACGCTTATTAATTATGTACACATAAAGCCTTGGTGTTGACAGAATTAATTTATTCTCACTCACGTTGTACGGAATAGTTAGTCACATTATTTGATTGCATTATCAACTCGTACTTATTCCAGTCTTAAATAACCGCTATGTGTTTTTTTTAAAAATTAGCAGACAGTGTTGTCCATGTGATACGAGGATTCCTTAGTGTCCGAGTCGACAGTTTAATAAGATCATTTAATTAATGGCTAACTTGATCGTGGATATATCCCTAACCCATTTCAATTAAAACCAGTCTAAGTTCTTCACAAGTGACCATTGCTTAATTACTAATTGTCAGATCATTGCGATTTTATTTTCTCAAGATGTAGCGTTGTTGCGAAGAATAATATTAAGATCTGTTTACCTAAGAATTGTATGATTCTGATTATAATTTGGTTCTATGATTCGGTGCCTTGTAAGATATAGTTGTTTAATTATTCATTTATATTGCCCAAATCTTCAAAATTGTTATTCGTAGTCGTAATTTAGCCTACAAAAAAATGTAATTATAAATATTTATATATATATTTGGCTGTCAGGATTTGCTATGATTTAAAAGACAGCAACTTGTAACTTGTAACTTGTCACTTGTGACTTGTCATTGCATGGCAAGATGTAGACTAAAATATATATATATATATATATATATAAACTTGTGATTTAAATTTAATTCAAGTGCAATGCGTGCAATCACCTGGCATTTTTTGGTCTATGACTATTTTATGCAAAAGCATGTAATTAAATACAATATTTAACAATTTACTAGTTTTCAGTATAAAATGACAAAAAGCAATTACTTTGCAGCCATTTCCTAATTCGTGCAAAGCACACCATACTAGATCTAATACCCAAGGGGAATATTTAACTAAAATGTCTTCTTGGTATTAGAGTTCGCTTTAGGTGGCTCACAGATGACTTAAATAAGATCATACAGTCTCAGACAGATAAAGAGAGATCGCGAACATGGCAATCTTCGTGCCGTTTCACAAAGACATCATAACCTTACGACGTCGTAAATTATGTCACCAATGGGTTTGGTCCACAAATGCCACAAATCGTTGTCAACTGTGCATTTTCCAAAGAAAACCTTGCTTTTAAGAAAAAATGCACAGTTGACACAAATGTTTGGCATTTGTAATTCAATAAATCGGCCCAGTGACTTAGTTCACGACGTCATAAATTTACGACACCTTTATGAAATGGGCCCATTGTACGTATTTCGTGTCATAAATCAACTTCATCCACTTCCCTGTAGGGAAGGGCATTGAGTGCAAGCAAGTGTGCTACTGCTGATTCTGAATATAACGTAAACAAATGGGAGCTAAATGACGCGTATAAATGTGGCAGTTTAATAAAAACATTCTGTCAAACACTGATGTATGTGTTACTTATACATATTTAAACAAAATACATTTGTTGCTTTGTTTAAAGTAAGTAAATTGGTGAGTGAGTTGAGGTTTAACACCATTATAAAAAAATATCAGTTGTCTCGTGGACTACTGAAGAAGGAAAACCTGCATTACTAATGTGGTTTTAATGCAAACCAAACGTGTTACTGTATTATAGAGTACGCCTCTGTCTTGACTGCGTGAAAACATATTTTTAACTCAGAGAGTGACCCTGAAACCATGGTCGGGATTCAAACTCTGAACATCCTGGTTTGTAGTCCAGCACACTAACCACTGCATTATCCTACCTGCCCGCGTGAAATGTGAACATGACATAAATTGTACTCCAATTTACAAACACCCCCCTCCCCCAAAAACCGGTTAAAAATGCAACTACAATTCTTAAGTTATCAAATGTAATCAGTGTTTTCAAAACTAATAAAGATTATACCTTTGGATACTAAATCCCGTTTGCCAAAAAATGAAAAATCAATGGAAAAAAATTATTTAATTTAATAAGCGGATTTTTATTGGTTTAATAGATTTTCATAGAAAGTCTCATCAAACCAATGGAAATCCGCTGAATAAAGTCTATACATTTTATCTAGTAAATGTCTTCCACAATTATACACAAAATATACTCATCTTAACTCTTCCCAGGTTAAGAACAATCATTTTGTTGTTCTGTAAAAGCTGAAAGAAATAGTTGTGTTTCATAAGAAATGTTGTTAGAAAAACGTTACAAGCTAAGCGGCGTTTTGGTTTCTCCTGAGAAACAACTGTTGACATTTAATTTTCTAAACATGTTTCAACTGGTGACAATTGACCAATATTTGACTGTTTGTCTAACCATGAGCTCAGCCGTCTTTAGTTTAACACGATTTGGTAATTACTAAGCACTGCAAATGGGTTTGATTGTCTGACCATTCGTAAACTAGGACAATCTTGTAAAATCTTGTTTTTCTTTGGAAAATGAAGTTTTGGTATTTGTGAACAAATCCAAAAAGCCCAGAGTTTAATCATACACACGACTTATTTCATCAACCGATAAATTTGATAATGCCCATGAACATGTACTGTACCACTTAAATCGTCAACAATAGCTGGATTTATTATGAACCACTTTACCATTTGTCAGTGTCAGTCATTAGGTGAACATATTGTTATAACATGCCTGTTCACTGTGAGAAGTCCTCACAAGATGACACCAAAAACACTACTTTGTAGTCATAAGAAGAAACATTAGGATGAAAATAATAACTATAATTTCATTATCGTAATGGCAAAATTCTCAATAACCTAATCTAAGCGAAAACTAAATAATGAACACACACATGATTGCATTAGTTTGTTAGTGCAAAATACTTTACAGTCTATTGGGATTTCTAAAATTGATTTGCTGAAACGCATGATGACATTGCGAACTTGATAAATGCTTGCTTCATTGAACAGACTACATTAAATTCTATTGGGAACTAATTTATCTTCTTTATTTAAAATAATTTCAAGTAGAACAAACAAGTTATCATCCTCAAATGATTAAAGTATTGTATTGGTATTTACTCTTAATACAACAAAATTAAAACTGATATGTTCGATCAGATAATAAAACACTGCACAACATAAAGATATGTTTTTATCACTGGAAATTGTTTGAACAATTTTATATTAGTGACAACGCATCCAAGTTCTGCATCTCATATCTATTCATCCCTGGAAGTTATCAAAACAAAACAAACAAGCAGCAACTGACAAATTGTTTTTAAATTAAAGATGTCATTGGGCATATTCCAAGAAACTTTTAACCATGACACACCATCATACCTTTATGCATCTCCATGCTAAATTTAATGATAATCAAACCAATAGAACGGAAGTTATGAGTCGGACAGGACTCCTT